>JAHWFP010108094.1:117171-130174 GCA_023313725.1 Lithobius niger
AAATAAGCCATCAGCGAAAATTATACACTAGCAATAACGTAGTTCAGTAAGCCACCTTTATGCACTTAGGTTTCGTCGGAGTGGCATGACCCGGATTCGAACCGGTAACCCAGTTCTTTCTCAGCTTCCTTGCTTAGCGCCTTAACTTTCTAGTGTTTAATTTTCGCTGATGGCTTATTTCCAATTTTCCTTAATATTATTTACAGCGATTTATGTCTATGTATATGTAGAATGCTACCATACAGAAGAGTCATGCATGTTTCGATTCATTAGATATTTTGATATCATTTTAAGTCAGTTATCAAAACAGAAGCTGACTCAAAATAACCGTTTCCAGAAGTTCATACAGGGAAACAGAACCTACAAAAATAAAAATGAAAATAATATTACATGCTGCACGATTCCGAAAAGGCCAAACAACAGACAGACCGCCAAAACGCGGTCGTGCTGGACCTGTCGGCAAGTTACACAGAGATTTAGCTCGCAGGAGATTTAGATCGATTTCGTGTTGGCTGGAGAATGTCAGGCCGTCCTGGTTGTCTCACCACCAGTGTCTTCTCTCGACGTTCGCCTAATAAATCAATCACGTGTCCGGGTGATGACAGCTGACCAGCACGTGACACATTCCGTCCACGCGCGTGCTCCGAACTTACCGACCGCAAACTCCCAGGATCACGACGCACTGGAAAGGAAAATGGCGCCCATCGACGCATCGGTCACTGTCGGATGGCGTTAAGGAAAGGCGAATTGGGGAAAGTGAGGACCCTCTTATGGCGTGACCCTTCGTCCTTTCGAAAGTGAAAGTTCATTCCTCCCCTTCTTGTGGCTACGATCGTCTCAAAACACCCACGCAGCCAGGTTAACTGTTTTTAATTTACATTTTCTAACTGAAGATAAATGAAAGATGTGGAAATGAAAGATGTGGAAATGAAAGTTGTGGAAATGAAAGATGTGGAAATGAAAGATGTGGACTTGGTTGAGTCAGTACAGCGCAACTTCACTAAGGGACTACCTGGTTTTCGCAACATCCCTGCATCAGAGCGTTTAAGAATGCTTGGGCTTGACACCTTGGAGCTGCTTAGATTAAAATCTGATCTTGTGTTGACATTCAAGATTCTCCATGGTTACTTGGGTGTTCAACTGCCGCTTTTCGATTTTAGTCTTGTCACCCACACGAGGGGACATAAACTCAAGTTGCGCACACAGCCTTCACATCTAAATTGCAGGAAATATTTCTTTGCTGTTCGTGTAGGTCCTGTCTGGAATTCGCTCAGTGAAGAAATTGTTGCGGCGAACTCGGTTGCCTCATTCAAAAGACATTTAAGTAAGACTGACTTCAACAGGTTCTTGCTTAGAAATTACTGAGTTTTTAAAATTAAATTGGGAGTGGTATTAGTGGCTTCAGCCCTTCCACCTACCCGACCCCCGCTTGTAGAGTGGTCAAATATTATTATTATTATTATGAGAACAGCAGTGACAAGATATAAACGCCCGGATGCTACGACGGGTGCTTGTTTATACACATTTTCAAATTCATACTCGAGGGCAAACCTGAATATTGCTGACCACTCCTCGTCCTAACGGAACTATTTATAAGCTAATTTAATTTAAAGTTTTATTCCTGTTTTTTACTATTTAAAAAAAAATCTTGTTAAGTATTTAAAAATCATCAGATAAAAATTATTGGAATTAGGTCGTCTTTGTCGTTTTTCCTGGTATGCTATTACATTTTTTTAAGTAACTGTTTTGAAGAGAGAGAGCCACCTAAGTAGACACAGCTCGTTGGTTTTTCGGTGACCGCCTCGTCCACCTAATGTACTGTAATAACTTGTAACGTCCGCTTTCGTTGCATTTAACAGCGCAGAAGAACCTCTTGTACATACGCATACACATGTCAACAAGCAACAACCTAAAATACGATGATGCAATTTTCGTATTAGAAATTTAACAAATGATTACGGAAAATTAACGATAATGCTACACTACTATATACTACTTACTACTACTACTACTAGTCGTTAATCGTGGTCAATGACAACTTTACACATCCACCATTTTACGTGTAATATCGCATCTCCTCTTAAAATGGATCTTATCAAATTGTCGAGAGGAAAACAAGTTTTAGATTCAGTATGCTTCCTGTTGACGTACATGTTTTTGTCTATTTTACAACACTTTGAATTGAAATTCAAAATGGCTGGCTTCCTTCATCTTGGGAGGTCATCTGACTGCGCGACGTCTCCGATTAGGATCTTCTCCTTTACGGATATTTTAATTTGTTTCTTTTTCTTTTTTTTTTACTTTCATGGATCTATAGAAAATTGGAGGATGTTATACGACCGATTTTATTGCTGGAGTGGTTATGTCTGGAAAATGTTATACCACACCTGAGGGCGTATGACATCGATCCTCACCTATACTTATTCCCGCCAACAACGAATGAAAAAAAAAATGGAGACACTCCTTTCCGACCACTTTGCAGGTGAAAGGGTCTACGAAAACTTCTTCATAAGAAACGGAATATAAAAGTGAAATACCTATAATTACAGATGGAGCAAGACGCTATTTTCGTTTTTGTGATGTCCGAGCCTTTGCCTTTTGGCTAAAGAAAGAGTGAATTATGGAAATGAGGGAGTGCAAGTCGCAGCTGACTGACCCATTTCTTGGAGCGAGGGTTAAAGATAATTAGGCAGTAGAATGCAAATTTGATTCTAGTCACCTTGTCCAGGTCTAAGAGTGGTGCCATGCCGGTTGGACAAGATGGAGGCGGATGAGCCGGAGGGAAGGACGGCCTGGAAATAAACATTTTCCGTGAATTTAAAGCGTACTTGCTTTACTAAAGCTTTACTTTCGTTGTAAATAATTAATGCCATGAAGAAAGAATGTAAGATGATGCTTGAAGATGTGCGACAATTTCCATACAGTAAAAAAAAACTTTACTTTCGTTGAAATAAATAATTTGGTGAAGAAAGAATGTAAGATGATGCATAACGATGGGCGACAATTTGTACATTAAATAGGTGTAGTCTATATTTCATATAAACTAACCATATCGTTTACTTCCCTCACTGTTTTTTCGTCGATCAGTGCCCTGTAAAATTTCTTCGATTCTCATTATTACAACGCAGTTATTGCTCACAATTCGTTCATCCCATTCATCAGAATGTCTACAGTTTACATGAAGTAAAAATAGTTTATTATACATTGAAAAGTTTTACTATACGCGGAAATCGCTCCGTTTGCTCGCTCAATCCGCGTACCCTCCGTGTTTCAGAAACGCGAATGTTCGACGACCTTTTAAAATGCTACAGGTGTACTTCCTGTGTCCATCCAAGTTAAAACTCATCAGTTTTGAGATCTTTATGTCGATTTGCTGATACTAAATATAGTATACGATGCAGTTGTCGTCGTTTCAGATGGTTTTTTAATCCAATTTTCTTCCTGATTAGTCTGCCTGCATCCTAAATGGGGCGACATGAAACCTTTTTCAGAACACTTTTTTAGCTTATATCTGGGGGTCAAAAAATCAAGTTGTAGTGATGAACAGCCCTATTATAAGCGTAATTTAATTATATTTAATTTGACGCTACTTTCACCTTGGTAAGGACCTTACTTCCGGAGGAGTAGGCGTACAAACGCACACGCATACACGTACATCGTACATTTTTAATAACACAGATGTATAGCAATTTAAGATTAATTTTCGGTATCAGTAGATGCAATGCCTTTGTCATAACAATGGTAGATTACCTACCATGCTTACATTATTCTACAGCCATAATTGTTTCAATCAGGATACAGCCAAACGGTTTAATGACCAAAACTGTGTACACTATGCCTTTTTTGACAGTAAATAAAGAAAGAAATCACAAGGTAAAGAGTAAATGGAGCAAGCAGTCTGCATTAAAGGCTGGCCTTGTGAGGATACACAATACACTAGTCTGAGAAAGAAAGATAAGACAACTGCCCCGACTGGGACTCGAACCCAGTCATCCCGTTTACTAGCCGGGTGCTCTAGTAAACGGGATGTCCTAGCTTCAAGTCCCAATCGGGGCAGTAATCTTTTCTTTCTTTCTCAGACTAGTGTATTGTGTATCCTCACAAGGCCGGTCTTTAATGCAGACTGCTTGCTTCATTTACCTTTTTTTTGACAGTTCAACCATTGTGGCCTCTTACACACTGCCCCTTTATTTCTTAAATTATAGAGTGCTATTTATTTTGTTCATAAGTGGAAAAAATAAACAAGAGTGTCATGCCTAACCTCGAACCGCCCCACCCCAACCCATCCTGGTTCCCACGACAGCAATTCAAGTTGGAAACTTCTCCTGTTAGCTCCCGTGACTTCCACCATTGCCGATTCAAATCGAAAACACTGGCGACGATTCTTTATGGCGATTGCTCGCAAATTGGTTGAGTGTGGGCGTCATGGGGGAGGACTGGCTTCATTCTCATGTCATATCGCTGTGTCGTGACTCAGCCCTTCCGCCAACACGAACTAGTATCGAGGCAACGAGAGTGTCAACTTGAAGGCTTATCTCTTATTTGTGACGACTCCTATCATTTCATTGGATTCATTACGACTAAGAGATGTCTGGGCGACTGACTGACAGCCTGCTTTTGAAAGCGCCAATCAAAACATGGCGACAGATTCTCGTCCAATTAGAAATGTATTCATTTCACTTTTCCCAGCACCCCTTGCGACGAGATAACGGAGCGCCACAATGTTTCTGTAAAAGTCGACGCCCTGCGAATCGATGAAAAAAAAAAAAATTGTGTAAAAGTGGTGAAGTATAGGAGCAAGTCACATTCGTAGTAATAGCCTATACGTTTCTTGGTTGAATTTTGAAATTTTGTGGATGACCCTGTCTGGTTTCCGAATGAAATGAAAGATATTGACTGATAATGAATTTTTGTGTGATTATTTCATAGTCTTTCGAATCAGCCTGGTTTTCGGACTGAATGAAAGATAATTGACACATTATTTTTGAAATTTTCTGGGAAGATGTCTCGTTTCCGTATTGCATGAAAGATACTGACACTGAATTTTCGAATTGTCTCATGTTTGAAAATTTCACGAAATGCTTGAGATGAGACTAAAGGAAGATCGTTTTCACTGTGGATGATGCAGTGGCGGAACTAAGCACGCCGCAATGACCGCAATACTTGGAGGGGGGGGGGGGGGCGGGGGGGGGTTTGCAAAAAAAAGCCAATTACTCAAACGCAATACTTCCTAAACTGTTAAATAATGACTTAATAAATAATAATTTAAGTGAACAAAATCTCATAAATAACAATTTGTGCAGGTATACATTTGCAGTTTAAAAATAAGTATTCTCTTATTATTTAGGCAACGTATTTTAATTCAACGTTTGGTCTGTCGTCGTTTTTCTTTACTTCCTTGGTCACAGTTGAAAACGACGCATTTCAGGTATCCGCCACAACAATGGCGCATGACCGTTGAATAGAATGCATTTGACTAATAACTAGTAGGCTAGTTAACAGAAAACACACATATGAGAGAGTGGGTCTACACAATATCCTACGTTTTGGTTTTGACGTTTGTGGGAGCGTATAAAACAATGCAATTATATTAAACTTTAGTAAAATGATTTATGTCGGGCCGTATTCAAACTGAAAATCAACTTTAAGATCAACTTTAAAATTAACTTTTTTGCTATAGCACTGTGTAGCAGTGTAAAATATTTTTAACTGTTAACAGGCCAAAAATATAAAAAAGAAGCATTCTACTATTGTGAGCGGCTACGTCCTCCTGGATGGGGTGGCTTTAATCGATGGCCGCCATTGTTTTTGTAACCATCTTGGATATCAACAAGGCACCCTGCTACTGAAAACGTACAATCGATTATCTCTGTTCGTTCTGCGGAGAACTCAAGATAGGCCGCGGACACTATAGTTAGCAGTTTAGATGTAGACGCTGAGGAACAATTATTGAAATTATATAAAAGTCCTTCATTAAACTACTGGGTAAAAAACTGATGGTAAGAAATTTAATGGATTTCTCACAAATGAGTAAAAACTAGTTCGTTAAAAAAAATACTGAAAGCACTAAATGGCGTTTCAAAGCCATTAAAATCGTCCTCACAGGCTTCCTGAAAAACTTCATCTTGTATTTTTTTTTTAGAGTCCACAACTATTATTTGAAGTAAGTATACACTTTAGGTCTCTTAAGTAGTTTCTAAATTATGTGAATCGTCTTTTAATTTGTGTCTATCAATGCAATCGTCAAACTGATGATCTGCGTTGTAGTTATTAATATATTTTCTGTGAAACATCGTGTGTAGAACTATCAAAGAAAAGAAAAGCAAAAATGGAAGAAAAAAAAAACTTACCAGTCATGTAATTTCGCATCTTTTCGTCGTCATTTACGTGCAGGCAGGACATTAAAGTTCATATTCCTAAATGTCGTATCTGATTTCGAGGGTTTCAGTTTGAAAATTGTGGGGTTTTCAAGTTTATTAAATTACAGTTGTGAAGCAGTTCTTTTTTGTTCAATGAGTTAAAAAAAAAAGAGTAGAAGAAAAACTAGTCTGCTGCGAGGTTTTTCACGACTAAGTTTTTTTCGCCTCTGTATGCCCCGCTTTAAATTACATGTCATCGTAAAAAGTTTATCGAACTAAAAAACCTGGCTTCGTATTGCAGTAAAAACTGGGGGACCGTTTGATTTTTTTGTTATTGCCATCTTTAACTGCCATGCGTACTGCCTAGTATAGAAGTGGTTTGAACTTTTTATTTCAGCTCTCGTGTTTTGCTGCCACCCTTTTTGGTTTTTTTTTTTGGTTGTTATGATTTTTTTTTTTACCTTTGAACCTGTTAACCGCAAAGAAAGAATGCACCTCGATTTCGTTGGCGGTCGGCTGAATCCTGCAACCTATTTCAACTTGTTGCCTCCTTTCCCCTCCGTTGTTTTTTATTTACTTCTTTAAATGAACAACGGTAGAGGGTAAAAAACATAACAAAACAACTGTAAATGGTGGTTAAGAAGCTCATTACCCTACAGCTCGTCTCGTTGGAATGCGAGGAAGAAGCGGGCTGGAAAATTAATAATAAACTTTTTTTTGTAATAGGGTCCAATTTTATGTGATTGCGTGTGTGCAGTCAGTCGCACGATACCACAAAAAGTGGGCTAAATGTAAATCTGTCGGAAACAGGAGTACATGAAGAAGGAGAAGAAGGAGTGAGGAACCCAAATGATTCAATATACTCGTGGTTTGACCGTATCACGTGATTCTCTGATCTTTCAAACTGGGTGGTCATCGTGCGACGCGGTATACGTACCGACTTTATAAATCCGTTGTACACTTGGCGTAAAATACGGATTTAATCCATGCATATCCGGAACAAATCCTATAATTCTGGATTCAAACCCATGAAATCCGGATTTAAACAAAAAAAAAAAACATCCGAAAAATAGGGCTTAAATCCAAGAAAATCCAAATTATACCGAACAAATCCGACTTAAATCCGCACAAATCCGACCAAGTTTCGTAGAAAAATGTGAGCAAAAAGGAACGAAGAAGCGCCATTTTTAAATCCAGTTAAAATTGAAAAAGTCGGGATTATATCAGCATATATCCGAAAAATCAGAAAAAATCCTACTGAAACCAAAAAAAAATCTAACTTTTATTCAATAAATCTAACTTAAATCCGCACAAATACGCCCAAGTTTGGTAAAGAAATAAATGAAACGGCGCTTTCAAATTCAGTTTAAATCCAACAAATCCGGATTAATCCACGTGTTTTGGACAAATCTGAAATCCGATGTACGCTTTTTCGCAAGTCGGTAACGCCTCGTCATCGTGGCTGAGCAGTGGTTGGGCTCAGAATAGTAACCTAGAGAAGCTAATCTAGTCGCTGACTAGAAAGGGAAAGTTCTTTCCAGTATGTGCCGATTAGGGTAGGATGATAGACTACCTTCAGCAGCTATGGGATCTAATCTTCCCTATTTTGGACATTATCTCGGGTTCCCTGCGTTAATCGGAGATTTTCTAGATCGATTGCTGGTTTGCCTCTATCTTTTTACTAGACTTATTTCTTCTTCAGAATGTCTAGTAATTCCAAAATTTAGCTCGTTCACGTACGTGCATTTGCTTCAGATGACGTAAGGATCCAACAAATTTTGTTTAGTTTTAGACAGTGAAAAATTTTTGTTGAATCTTAGACAGTGAAAATAAATAATTTTTGAATCTTAGACAGTGAAAATAAAAACTTTGTTGAATCTTAGACCGTGAAAACAGATTTTGTTGAATCTTAAGACAGTGAAAACAACAATTTTGTTGTTGACAGTGGATTTTCAACAATTTTTATTTTTACTGTCTAAGATTCACCAAAAATTTTATTTTCACTGTTTAAGATTCAACGAAATTTTTATTTTCACTGTCTATGATTTAACAAAATGTTAACTTTAACTGTCTAGATTTAACATTTTGTTAAATCATAGACAGTGAAAATAAAAATTTTTGTTGAATCTTAGACAGTAAAAATAAAAATTATTGGAATTTTTTATTTGTGAAAATAAAAATGCGACCGATAGGATCGAATGAGCACCATAACCTAAACAAACGGATTTAGTGATTTAGCTAAGATCAATAAGGTAGATGCATTTTTTTTAGTCGAAAAAGAGTGTTAGCTCTCCTCTTCCCTAGCCGGGATTCTGATGACAACCAACTTACGATGACGACGGAGTTTAAATTGTGTGAAACAATTTATGCAACGGTTTCAACTTTTCTTTTTTTGTTTAGAAATGTTTAAAAATTCTTTTATTTCGCCCTTCACCCAAAACGTAACCTGCATCATCCCACCGCCTGGTAATTTATGATTTAGGTATAAGAAGAAATACAACCGTTGCCAGTCAACATGCCCATCAATTATTTTGGTCCGGTTGTTTTGTTCTGTTTGGCGTGGCTGCTTTTAGCCGAGTGATTTGCGAAGCCACTCGAGTCTATGTTGGCTCTGCAGTGTTATTTCATCTTGTTTGGTTTAATTCGAAGTGGGAGTTCGTTGAGATTTATGTTTAATGAATTCACCCTTGCCATAATTCTGGCTTGTCTCCTTTACCTGCCTGGCTCCATAGACCTAACGAAAACTCGCGCCCCCTCACGGAATTACTACTACTAGATAGCGCTCCCTATAAGCTCCCATTCTTCCCAACTAGATAAACAAAGTCAAAATTTAGGAATAAGTTAAGTAGAAGAGTGAAGTGATATACGTTCAATTAAAGAATCCACTTGACTTGAATCTTAGACGGTGAAGATAAAAATGTTGTTGAATGTTCGACAGTGAAAATAAAAATTAAGTTGAATCCTAGACACTGAAAATAAAAACTTTGTGGAATCTTAGACCGTGAAAACAGATTTTGTTGAATCTTAAGACAGTGAAAACAACAATTTTGTTGTCAGTAGTTGTCTAAAATGTTCCACAAATAACCATTAAAACAGTTGTAATTTTCAGCTAAGACCTTTAACGTTTTCTTTCTTTGTCAAAAGGATAATGATCCCAATATAGAGGAAAGAGGAAAACAAGCCAGACAGCGAAAATCATACAGTAGAAATAACGTAGTACAGTATAAGCCATCTTCATGCACTTATGTTTCATTCAAAATGGTGTGACCCGGATTCGAACCGGTGAACCAGTCCATAATCAGCTTTCTACTATGCCGTATTTACCCGTAAGAGTGACAGTGGACCGATGGACAAGTGGCTATATCGGTAAAGATGGTATGGTAATGATCTGGTGGTGCACTGGTTCGCCAGTTCGAATACGGGTCATGTCACTAGAATGAAACGTAAGCGCATAAAGATGGCTTGCTCGACTACGTTATTTCTAGTGTATCATTTTCGCTGATGGCTTATTTCCAATTTTCCTTTATGTTAGATATAGCGATGTATGTCTTATTTGTTTCTTCTTTGTACATATCTTAACCTATTTGTTTCTTGTTTGTAACATATCTTAACCCATAAAACGGTAGTTACCACTCTTTTGCCAGCACTGGCCCAAATATGCTTTAAACAATACTTTAACCGTGACCAAAGGGTTTCAAA
The DNA here is from genome assembly GCA_023313725.1 of Lithobius niger. Taxonomy (NCBI): domain Eukaryota; kingdom Metazoa; phylum Arthropoda; class Chilopoda; order Lithobiomorpha; family Lithobiidae; genus Lithobius; species Lithobius niger. The sequence goes on from JAHWFP010108094.1 coordinate 127,230, forward strand.
GAGTTTCAAAGGGTTTAACGAGCGTTAACCACTCCTGGTCATCTGCCCATAGCCCTAGGGCCCTATGTCTGCAACAGCCAGATTTCCAGGCGGTCACCCACCCAAGTATCAATCCAGCCCAATGCCGGGGATCTGACGAGAATCTAATCGTGACCGAAGGGTTCAAAGGGTTCAAAGGGTTTAACGAGCGTTAACCACTCCTGGTCATCTGCCCGAAGCCCTAAGGCCCTAACCGTGACCATGATAAAAACAACAATATCTTTTCCGGCAGAAAAAGAAAAAGAATTTATCGGAGGAAACAATGCAGAAGCAATGGTGTAACAATAATGGTGCAAACAACAATGTCTTTACAAACATGCATTGTACTTGGTTTCATGAAGTCACGTAATCGGGCTTGAGTGAAAAAGATGAAAAAAATATCTATCTGCACCCGGTTTACAGGGCTTTGAAAGACACAAAAAATGCGCAGTCTGATTCAATGCGGAAAAAAAAACCAGGCCACAGGACCTAAAAGACACCGTTTGCTCCCGAGTAGCGGAAATGCATGAAGGATGGTGGAATGAATAACAGGATACATGGATTCAGTGAGCAAAGCAACCTTAGCGAAATTACCCATCTTCAAGAAGCCATCTTCATTAGTTATATTACACATTTCACTGTTATGGAGCAGCTGTACTCCTACATTTGCCCGTCTTCATATAGGTTGTGCAGAAATGTCTTCCCCATCTGGCATTGTACTTGGTTTCATGAAGTCACGTAATCGGGCTTGAGTGAACATCAAAAATAGATATCTGTCTGCTCCCGGGTTACAGGGCTTTCAAAGACACCAAAAATGCGCAGTCGGGTTCAGTGCGAAAAAAACAAACCAGGCCACAGGACGTGAAAGACACCGTCTGCTCCCGGGTAACGGAAATGAATGAAGAATGGTGAAATGAATCACAGGATACATGGATTGAGTGAGCGAAGCAACCTTACCGCAATTACCCATCGTCAAGAACCGGAATTATTTAAATTACAAATTTCACTGTTATGGGGCAGCTGTACTCCTACATTTGCCCGTCTTCATGACGGGCTTTACTGCCAATTTGATGACCCAACCCAGTTTTTGAGATTATTCCTAAATGCCTTAAAAGAGTTGGCAAAAATTAAAACCCTGCAAGTTCGCAGAGTGCTTTAATTGAGTAATAATAAGTAAGGTTAAACGAACATACTTAATTGCCCGAAATAACTATTGTCTTCTGATGGTAATGGAGCCTTAGTTGTCGACAGATATATTGTCAACAATTGTTAAATTAATGCGGATGATATTTCCGTCGCCTTTTGGCTGAGCGTGAAATTGGACCCTCGACCTTCGAAACGAAAGGCCGAGGAAAACCACTCAGCCGTACTGAGTCCGCATTTATTTATCATTAATTGAGCCCACCTGGCTTCTTGAACGGGTGTTTTAACATGCAGTCTCAGACTAGCCGCAGAGTGAAAAGTGTGTAGAAATATCTGAATGGTCAGAAATGTTTAAAACTGGGAAGAGATGCGCAAGAAAGGGAATGCCGAAAAAACAGAAATTGCAAAAAAAAATTTAAAATAGATAAAATCCAAAAATAATTCGATAATGAGAAATTTGAAGGTGGGACCATAAATATGGACGAGGTTAATTCCTTGCACATTTTCAGCCGTATAAAACTGATAAGTTGGTGCTGTAGCGTGGTGCAACTTGCAGGTACGAACGGTGTAGTCAAACGTACTGTAGATAACATGGTGGTTGTCCCCCGACGTTTAACTGCAAGGTGCACGACCCAGCATGATCGTCACAAGTCGAGGATTCAGCCTTGTAACTGTCACTCGACAGCAGAAGTGAAACACGTGAGGTTTTCGTGAATGTTTTAGCGAAACCATGATATTTAGATGCCAGTAACCCAACAAATTACTGTGTCTTAATCTCTTTAGGGGGCCCATTTGTGTGTCTTTACGGTTGGTTTCGTCATAAGACTACTTCCGTTCATAAGTCAGGATTAGGGAGTGCTAAGTAGTGGGACTGGTAGAAACAGCCGTGTCGTCCATCCTTTCAGGCCCCTCGGCGAACGACTATGTCGGCTGTTACTGCCTGGCCCCTGCTGAGTCCTGACCAACTTTGTAAATTGGACAAATCTCCGATTAGCATTTGTGACAAGCGTGCAGTTTAGCAGGCCTGCTAACTAACTGCCTAGATTGATGGTAGCGTATAACGACGGTAGGTTAAGGTTGGATGGTCGTTAGTGGCGGCTTTTAACGACATTTTTAAAGAATTTATTCTGTAAACAATTTTGTTTACGTATGTAATAGACAGGTGCTGGTTTTCAAGAATTCACTCTCTAAAATAGAAGGCATGGTTCATGCGAAAAGAAGTGTGGCCGGCTTTTAAAGCGAATAGAACTATTCACGATTTCGTAAGTTAGTTTTCTGGGGCGTGTGTTCCAGTCTTGATGTTTTTGAAAATAAAAATGTGGAAAGGCTTCGACACGCGCGCTAGTGTATTACACAAGTAAACTTTATATTTCAGTATTTGTTTAGGCAATACCTTCTTCAGACAACAATCAGTAAATCGGCTTTACACCAACAGAAGTAACGACGAATGTAAACACAATAACAACAGTCCAGGTGGCACTGGATTTATCCTCGGAAACAGCATACAAATTGCAAAAGATTTCAATTCATACCACCAGAATCTTCGTCAGTAGCTGTGTAAAAGTATAAAAATAGGTTACAATAGGGATGTAGTAGGCTACAATAGGTTATTGTCCTATATTTATTGTAGCCTATGTTTAAACTCTTATGCAGTTTCTGGTTTTATGAAATGAATGTTCATGCAATTTTTATGCTGTTTTCGAGGATAAATCCAGTGCCGCCTGGTATGTTCTCGTCAGCTTTACATGATGGAGTTGCTGTCTGTTGTCATACGGTATTTGCTT
>JAHWFP010108095.1:139-12992 GCA_023313725.1 Lithobius niger
CGTGCATTGCCATCTTAGTCTTGCCATTCTTATAGTTCGACTAGATTGGATGATCTCTGTCCTTGGCCATCACCGTTTCTGGGTGACTTAAGGTTAGGGCGAGATATTTTCGCACTAGGCTTATTTATAGCTTTACCGTAGTAAACGAAGCTGGCTATAACTCGATTTAAGATCAACACAAACAATTTTATCGCCTTCACCTGCCTTTCGTGCATTGTCATCTTAGTCTTGCCATTCTCATAGTTCGACTAGATTTGACAATCTCTGTCCTTGGCCATCTCCGTTTCTGGGCGACTTAAGGTTAGGACGAGATATTTTCGCAATAGGCTTATTTATAGCTTTACCGTAGTAAACGAAGCTAACTATCATTCAAGTTAAGACCAGAACAGACTTAATTTTATCACCTTCACCTGCCTTCCGTGCATTTATAATTTAACTAGATTTAAATCTACATATTCGGTACAAATCTACAAATCTTATTCGTTCCGAAACTTTCCCACTACGATCGACGCGATGCCTTTGTGGTTAACTGTTTTTCACAAAATCAAAACAAAAATTGAAGGAAGTTCAATTCGCTACAATAAACGAAGTTAATTAATGAAGCCAAATCACCGTCGGGTGATTTAGGGTAAGCTTTATCATTGAAAAACAAAAATAAAGGTAAACACAACGTCGGCAAATTAACAATAGGCCCATTGCCCGGGCCGCCAAATGCATTGTCCAGTTCGCTGTCCAGTTCGCAACGTGCATTGTCCGGTTCGCTGTCCAGTTCGCCACGTGCATTGTCCGGTTCGCTGCCCAAACGACAACAAACGTCACCTGGCCAAAAAGAACGTTAATACGAAGTAGAGCAGTACTCACCGAATCCTCGAACGCAATCCCATTTCATTTGTTGCAATAATACCGAACGTTCGCATGCAACTTCATGGAAGTTACACCTAAAACAACTTCACGCAACACCAAAACCATACTACCGTTCATCCCGGCCGTTAGCGGCCATTGCAGAGCAGGGAACACACACGTCTTTCCTCCACGTGTGCTCAAAAGCGAATGGGGATTTCCCCAGGAGGCAGGCTGCTGCAGCGGTGACGCTTGCAGCGTGCCTAGCGGAAAATGCGGGCAACTGGCGTTGAATTCAATAAATTTAAGAAATTTGATTGTTTGAGCATGGGAAAAGCCAAATTCAGCGAATTTAGCATGTATACTGGAGGTAAGTATTTTGCAGATAGTAAGAAACTTGTTTTGTCATCTTTTTTCTTATTTGGAAAAAAGTAGGAATAGAACAACTCCCCCCCCCCCCCAAAAAAAAAAACGATTTTATTATCTGTTTCATTATTTGGACAGAAAAAGTAGGAAGGAGCAATTTCCTCTCCCCCTTCACCCATCCCCCACAAAAAAAAAGTCGTACACTTCCTTTCTTGGAAATAAAATAAGTAGGAAGGAACAATCTGCAGTTCTTCCTTTTACCGCTACGTTCTCTTAGTTTGTTAAACGTCATTGTAACTATCGAACGTGGTTGAGACACATGCTATCTTGATCCTCATGTGGTGTAAGCTTTAGAAAATGGCCGCCACCGGAAGTACACGCCCTGCCGAGAGATCTAGTGAAGAGTGGCTACTCCAGGGCTTCCAGCTCCATGGTCATATATGCAACTTAAAACCTTTTATCTTGAATCTTGTAACTTGATGCCTTGCAGTTTAAATTCACAGTCGTATTTTTGCTTGAACATATTGAATTACAGCTTCCAGTATTAGCTGTAAAAAATAATGCGTTTTAGCATTTGCTGGCATTAACTCAGCACTCACTTGTACTGCCCCCCCCCCTCCGCCACTCCAACCCCGTAGGAATGTGTTATTTAACCTTTTTTTTAATTAATTAAAACGCTACCTTCGCTTTGGCTTTTTTTTATTAACGAAAAATCCTGACTAGTAACCATTCGCCGATGTTCCATGGCTACGTCCTTCTATTAAACTGTTTTTTGTTTATAAAGAGCTACTCTGCAGTCCATTCAGTTCATTTTAAATCGAGAAAACCGTTTTAAATAGCTGATTCAATAGCAAAGGCACCTCCAACTCCAAGAGACGGCGATTCATTTGCTCCAAGCGCTGCTCTTCCCACTGCCTATTGTCCTCTGGGCCCTCAGCCACTCACAGCAGCCTAGCTCTCTCCGAGTCCGCGCTTTTGGGTCGAGAATCCTCTCTGCTAGTATAAAACCAACCAGCAGACACCAATCCATAGCATAGCTCACGACCAAAGCCAAACTGTTACTACGCCAGTCAGGTGGTAGAGATATTCATAAACCATACGATTGCCTTGCTGGGCAAAGGCAGTATTTATTAGTTTGAGCTTGAAAATATTTTTTTGGATCTTTATTCTAAATTTATACCGTAGCTTTGTTTAAACTTTAAAATTAACTGTTAGGTTTGGATAATTTATGGGGACATAAGCTTCGGCAAATTTAGGCTTAGATCTTCCCATATATTTTAAGGTTCACAGCCCCTTCCTAAAAATCAGCTTTTTTTAATGATTTAGGTCCATTTTAAACTTCGATTCACAAAATCGGTCTAATCAGTTATTACTGAAGCTTGTAATTCTTTGGTTGGCCCTGAACGAACTTATTTCCCTTTTTTTGAAAGTGATTACTTTACCATGTGTGAAACACGAATTGTGACTTGGGACTGTTTTGGTGTGAAACCGAGCAGAACAGAATTATTTTATTTTTATTCGAAATTTAATTGATGTAAACTCTAAAAACCTGTGTTTATACTTTTCCTTGCCGAAAAACGCAAATTTTCCGACCCCCATGAAGGCCAGCTGAAATTTGTTTCTTTTGCTAAGGAAAATATACTATATCTGTAAATTTTTGCATTTATGCTCTCTGTGCCTTGAGAATTAAAGTTGTGCTGATCCACCCGGCTCGACTGCGCATGCGCAGCCCTCCTTACTTAAGAGCTTGTTTGGAAGCAAAGGCATCTTTTAGTTCTCTCTCGATCTGTCAAGAGCGTGACTCAAGTGGGGAGGTAGCATGGGTCTGTACAGTATTTTTCCTTAGCAAACGAAACAAATTTCAACCGGCCTCCATGGGGGGCCAGCAAATTTACGTTTCTTGTTGCTGGAAAAATACTATACCTGTGAATTTTTGCATTCACAGTTGACCTTGTCCGAATTGGTGGCAGGTACGTTCTGAACTAGTTCCCTAGGGTTGTGAGCTGGAGTTCCCCATGCGGAATCTGTGATTCCGTTTTTTTTTAGGGGAGGGGGTGCAATATTCGTCTTAAATCGTTAAGAATGTGACGGCAGCTTGATGTGGTTCCGTTTTCCTTGACTTGCTTCACGTTCTTGTCTTGTCTTGGGGGTCGGCAAATTTACATTTTTCGGCAAGGAACCTTATAAGTTTACATCAATTAAATTTCGAATAAAAATTAAATAATTCTGTTCTGCTTGGTTTCACACCTAAACAGTCCCAAGTCTCACCTTTTCCTCAATCAACTATGGTGAATCCCCATCTGCCTTCAAAATCAACTCAACTGTACATTCACCCACATTTCATTTCATTCCGGCCCCCCCCCCCCCCAAAAAAAAATAAATAAATAAATAAATAAAAAAAAAAGACTTACGCATCAATTGAACGCTTTCTTTCCCGGCAACACCTAAACAGAAGTGAAATACTTCAAAGTAACACTTAATCAAGTTAACACCTTCTTTCAAACAGCTCAACATGCCCAATCACAAATTTTGGAACTGTGAACTTCATCTCAAAATGAACTTCATCTCAATAATTGTTTTGGTCGTGAGATTGTCGGGTTCGGTTTAGAATTCATTGTTGAGATGAAGTTCATAGTTCCAAATTTGTTATTGAGCATGGTTGAGCTGTTTGAAAGAAGGTGTTAACTTGATTAGGAGGTGTCACTTTGAAGGATTTCACTTCTGTTTAGGTGTTGCCGGGAAAGAAAGCGTTCGATTTATTTATTTATTAATTTATAGTTTTTTTTTGGGGGGGGGGGGGGGTGACGAAATGTGGGTGAATGTACAGTTGAGTTGATTTTGAAGGCAGATGGGGATTCATCGTTGAGGAAAAGGTGAGAAGCTTTAGTTTTTCTTTTTTGAAGGTGACGAAAGGAGTTGTAAGAATTCTTGAATGGTTACCTCCCCGACGGTCCGTAGTGGTGAAGGGTTGAGGAGTGAAAACTTATTGATTATGTGATCTCTAATGAAATTGTAGGCGTGGTTATCTTGCACGGAGTCTGTATTTTGTTCAAGGTAGAAACAGAGAGCTGCGAGATGTGTAGGGCTGTAATCCTGCTAGATTTGGTTGAGTGATGTGATTATCATCGAATTGCCAAATGCTAAACCCATAAATATGCTCTGGTGAACATGCTTTAGCCATAGCGTACCACGCAGCAACGAACTGGCTATCCTCTGCACAGTGAGGATGTTCGGGGGTTGTTTTTTTGGTTAAGTCGAGAGGAAGAAAAGGGAGGAATGAGCTCGTTGGATGGTTTCAGTAAGTCGTAAGTGGATGACGAATGTGGGGATCGCATAGTCCATGTTGACGTCGCAAAGGGTGTTCGAAGCGGAGTTCACCTCGATGTTTTCGGTTTGAGGTGAATTCTGTCTTCTCCAGATTCCAGGCAACACCCGTTTCCCTGCTTGGAAGATATGCTAGTAGAGAGTCTAAGGTTTATCCTTGGCAGTGGAGAGTAACAATTTCCGGTAAGATATGCATGCATTATCTGCAATGGATGGTTGTTTTGAAAATTCGAGTTCACATTTTGCGTAGTTGGCAAGTAGAGTTTGAAAGTCAGCCTGAGAAAGGTGGAGATCCTTTGTTATGATTGATGGTTCATAGTTGAAAAGTGGTTTTCTCATCGTCGAGGCCAATCAGTTGTTGGGAAGGTGCTTGAGGATATTTGTTTGAGGGGAAGTTAGGGTTGAAGAGGCTTGGGGTGACAGGGGTGCATCCAGGATTTCTTCACGGATTGCTAGATTGCTTCTAGAGGTCGAAGTTTTCGAAACAGAATGGTCAATGGCCGAAGAAGGTGTGCGGTCGACAGAAATGTCACTTTGATTTATAATATAATATAATAAATAATTTGTTGAGACAGCAACGGGTCTGGCAAGGACCGGTGAGAGGTCGCTAACAGCCAGCTGTAATGTCGGTCCGCCGAAAAAACGATTGGAAAGGATACCTGGCTTCCAACCATCAAAAAACTCAGGGTGAATTTTTTTTCCCTGAGAGCCTAAAAACCTCATTTTTCAAATCTCAGCCATTTTATTCATAAGGGACAGAAACGGCCAAACTCTTCAACCCTTAATAGCCTGCAACAATATCTACCTCTTGGGGAAGCCCGAATTTGAAAATTCACTCTAGAAGATTCACAATCGACATTTCAAAAACGAAAATTTTAACCCTGTTCAAAATTAGTTTTTACTACCCTAAAATACTTACCTTCAGTATGTGCTTAAATCACCTTATTTGCTATTTAAAATGCCCGACACAGATTTAAAACTCATCCTTTTAAATCTCAGTTGATTAGTTTAGCTAATCCTCCGCTAAGATCGCGCAAGGCGTCTCCTTTATAACACTGTTACAGTGTTTGGTAGATCACTTCACTTTGACCGATGCAACACATGGTTAACAGCGGGTTCTGCGAAGCGGGGAGGATGGGTGGGTTCTACTGAAGGTAAGTATTTCAGGATAGTAAAAACTAATTTTAAAACAGGGTTAAAATGTCGTTTCTTACTATCTGCAAAATACTAACCTTCAGCATGTGCTGACTTTGTCCTATTGGTGGGAGGGTCAGCACGAACCCACCTAAACTCTGAGATTTCACCTTTCAACACACATATCAGACGACACTGTCACAGACCATTAATTTAAAATTTAAGAAAATTATCCACCACAACAACTTGTTGGTGCTTTCTTCTTTATGGTCATCCTAGATTGTACCACTTGCACGTTGTGAAACTTCATAGTGTCGCTTTCACCAGTGTATGCGTTCTCCGTTGTTTACAAGACACTTTTTCACTCATTCAGCCTCGTTATTGTGCAACTTTCTCTCTGTGAAAGTAATTTATAAAAGACAGACTCAAATCAATGTCCGATTCGACTGCCTGCTGCCACGTGTTCGTTCATCGTCCTTTCACCTCTCGACGCACTCACATCACGCAGATATTGGGAAATGAACGTATTGCGGTTGTTCCATGAATACGCAGTCACAACTTCATCCAGTGGTGTCCGGATCCATACGCCCAGGAAGCAGCCAAAGCTCTCAATTCATGCGCTCGCACCTCCGTTGGCAAGTCCAGATGATTTGGGCCCAAGTCATAAGCTCTTTTAATGACTTTGCATATCCACTTTCCTAGCTTAAAAGAGGTCATGGGTATCGGCTGAAAGACCCCTGCTTTGTCAACTTGCAGAAAAAGCGCAGTTGGAGGTACTCTTCGTTCTGCGGTTGGTTGTTTTGACTCAGGAATTTCGGTTCTAACCAAATAGTTGCAGAGAGCCCTTATTGGGCATTGCGTCCTTTCATTCCCCTCTGGATCTACAACTGGAGCAAGAGCCTTGATCACGACAGGTCTAGGGGCCACATCGGGCTTCAAGTTCTTTGCCCGAAACTGAGTAGGGAAAGTGAGTGAGACCGAAGACCAGTCCCTAGAGAAACGAATGTGTTCGTCTTCTCGTGAGAGGGCAGCCAATTCGCTCTGCCTCGCAGCTGATGCAAGTACCACGAGAAATACCGTCTTTTGGGAAAGATGTAGAAGCGAGGCTGAATGGATTGGTTCGTAAGGTGGATTTTCCAGACTTGAAAGAACTAAGGGCAAGTTCCATCTAGGGAACAGCTCTCTGGTCCTAGGTCTCTCATTTTCGAAAGCCGACACGAGTCTTGAAATCACTTTACTGCCTATAAGTTTCTTATTCCCCTGGCATGAAAAAACAGAGTTAATGGACGACCTGTATCCCTTTATTGCAGATGGAGCAAGGCCGCTTTGGAAAAGCTCTTCAAAAAAGGAGGCCAATGAGGATTTAGACGGCTTAATCGGGTTTAGATTCTTAGATTTGCACCAAAAATGCCATTTTTTCCACTTCGTCTCATAATTTTGTATGGACGAGCCTATGAGGCAGTGAATGATCCTGTTGGTTACCGGAGACTCAAAACCCTTTTTCTTGAGAAGAGCAGTCACAACCTGCACCCGTGAAGATGAAGGACTTCCGGCTTTGGATGTATTGTAGTCTTGTTGTGCTGGGTCATGAAGAATCGCGAGACCGGAAGTGGGATCGGTTCCTCCTTCTTTAACTCCATGATGTCGATAAACCAAGGAGCAGCAGGCCATAGAGGTGCTATCAGGATAAAGATCCCTTACGATTCCCTGATCTTGTTGAGAGTTGATTGAAGAAGGGAGAAAGGGGGAAATGCATACGCAAAGATCCAGTCCCAAGACATCGACAGAGCGTCCGTTGCCCAAGCCTTCTCGTCCGGAAATGGGGATATAAAGCTCGGCAACTGGTGATTGAAGCGGGTGGCAAACAAATTCACCATGGGGGTCCCCCAACGTTGGAAAAGAGCCCGACAAATTGCTGGGTCCAGCTTCCATTCCGTCGTTGGAATTAAATCCTGACGCGAGAGCTCGTCGGCTAACACATTCAGCTTTCCGGCGATGTGACGAGGCTGAAGCTGGATGTTGTTGTCTTCGCACAATTGAAAAAGCCTCGAAGTTTCTTCCATCATTGATGCTGAATGCGTCCCACCAACCCTGTTCACATAGGAGATTGCAGCGGTGTTGTCGGTCATCACGGTGAGAACTTTCCCTTGAAGTGATGTTTCCATGTCAGAATGGCCAGACGAATCGCTCTGAGTTCCAAGACATGTATGTGGCTGGAGAGATCTTCTTCTGTTCACTGGCCTGAAGATTGGAGACCTTCGAAATGAGCTCCCCATCCTGTCCCCGACGCATCCGCGAAGAGAAGCCCCTCGGACGGAGGCCGTTGAACCGGGACCCCTTCCACTAAGTTCTCCTTTGTCTTCCACCAGCTCACTACTTGCCTCGGAAGGTTCGAAAGAGAGATGACATCGTCCCAACTCGTCTGAGGATACCATTCCAGATTGCGAAACCAGTGAACCAGTTTCGCTTTCCATTGACCTTGAGGTACCAGTTTGGCACACGAATCGCTGAGACCTATGCTGGATGCTAATTCCTGGGTGGAGATTTCCTCTTTCCCCAGAAGATCTTCCATGTTTGACTGAAGCTTTTCGGCTCTTTCCAGAGATGGATGAACCGTGAAGCTGGAAAGATGAAAATGAGCCCCCAGGAACACGAAATCCTGTGCGGGTGTGAGTCTCGACTTCCCTATATTGACCCCTAGACCCAAGGTTTGGAACAGACGAAGGCATTCTTCTTTCTGACGGAGGAGTCGTGTTCTTGAAAGATTCCGAACCAGCCAGTCGTCTCTATAAGGGTGCGCCCTGATGTTGTTGAGATGAAGATGAGCAAGCACTGGCCGAAGAATTGCTGTAAAAACTTGAGGAGCTGTCGCCAGGCCGAAAGGAAGCACCTTGAAATGGTATGTTTCCTATTTACGTAGAAACGAAACAGATGACGAACCGATGGCTGTAACGGAACGTGGAGGTAGGCATCCTCCAGGTCTATTGAAATGGTGTATTCTTCGCGCTGAAGTGCCTCCTGAATTGACTGTATTGTCTCCATCTTGAAATGGTCGGTCGTCAGGTGCTGGTTGAGTTTTCGAAGATTGAAAATCAACCTTGTCCCTCCACCTTTCTTGCCTATAACTCTTACGGGACTCCAGGACCCTTTTGTGTTTGGAGGCGACAACTCGATTGCCCCTTTCTCGAGCAACTTCTCGATTTCCTTTCCCAGACCTACGCCTTCTTTTTTGTCCACAATCCAGAGGGGAGGCCTGTATGTGATGGCTGGACGAGAGTGGAATGGAGGAAGATAGCTGTGTCGGTCGTGATTTCTCGCCATTGCTTGATGTGACATTGTAGCCGACCCCCCACCTGCCGGTGAAGAGCGGAGGGCTGAGGCAGGCCCCCATCAATAGCGAGGCCGTCGTCATCTTCCTCTGAAGGATCCACTTCCTCTGAAGGATTCACTTCCTCTGAAGGATCCACTTCCTCTGAACGATCCACGCCCCCTGCCAAATCCTCTGCCTCTTCCCCTGCTCTGGAGAGGGGCATTATCCGGAAAGGGCGACCGTCACCTAGGGCGGTCGGGAGTCGCTGGGTTCGTAGGCTGCTTGTCAACTCTTCCATCCTTTTGTTGTTCCTGAGGCAGGTTCTTGGGATAACCATAACTTGCGTTCTTCATCTTTTTGCTGAAGAAAGGATGTTTTGTGGTTGAGACAGGTTTCCCCTTATCGCGCAACTCCGGGGCGAGTTCAAGGAGTTTGCCTCTGAATAGGTCAGTCGAGCCGTGGATCAGCATTAAGCGTAATTGGACTAGGACTTTTTAGAGTGTTGACAGCAGACTGAAGCACAGCGTCCCTCCGTCTGAAGACCATGTTAAGAAGCAATCGCGAACTCCAGGCTAAACAATCTTTGTGGAATGGAGAAGCTCTCTTCATCAAATGCCGATAGTCTTCGATCAAGGGATGGTCCGCAAGCTCCTGTTTTTCGGCGATCAAGTGCTTTATGGTGTTGGCCGACTCAAAATAAGCCAATTCAGCGTGGAGTTAGCACGCATTGCAGCACAAAGAATGGCCTCGTCCTCCTCATAGACTGACATGGGTACCGAAATAGAAGAAGGGGTCTTTAAAGTCGAATCAGCCTCCATTGTTTGGTACGCGGGAATGTACTCAGCAGCTTCGAAGGTTTCAAACCGATGCCTGTTAGGAGCACCCCTTCCAGTAGACCGGCAAGAATGCTTCTTGAGTTTCGGGTCATGAGGGGGAAAAGGCTTTGAAACTGAAATTGACTTTTCATGCTTGCGAGTCAAACTTTCTTGGTTCAAGAGCTGACGAAATGCAACGGCAGATTGAGGCATATGAAGCGGAGCTACACGCTCTCCCCCAGAGTTTGCAAGAGTGTCCAATGGGGGATCGTCCGGATTTACTTCAGGGGAACAAAATCTTTGCAGTACTCCTTCGAATCAGAGAGGCTACGAACAGTGCAGTATGAAAAACGTCCCAGTGGACAAAATCCGGCCCTTCTTCAAAAATGTCGGTTTTTGAGCCTGTAGCCGGCGCCTTCCCCATAATTTTTTCATCCGAAAAATCATCAGTACCCGTGGTTGAGTCGTATTCGTCCGGATATTCAGAGTCTGCACGCCCGAAATGGTGGGAATCAACAAAATCCACTTTCTGGCTTTTCAAAATTTCATGTCGCGAATGAGACTGATCATGGGGGCGTTTACAGTCAGGATGCTGGGATTCAATAAAATCATCATGCCGAGATTTGTGATGCAGTTCCGGGATGTAGTCCCGTTGTCGAATGGGCGAAGCCAAATGGCGTTTAGAAGAAGCGCTAGATCTATGCAGTTTTGTGACCAACATGTGGTTTTATTGATGCATGGTGCATAACTGAAGACCCATTGATATTCACCGAAGCACTACACAGGCGTTTTGATGAACAGTTTAATGTAATTCCAGAATCGTCCTTCATTGCCTTGGTGGGAGATTTACTAGCATGGCGTTTGGACGTATTGTTGGCGTCTGGGCATTTGGGCGTATCACAGGCAGTTGGGCGTTTATGCTTATTGGCGTTTTGTGAGCCAACAACTTCGTGCCCTAAGAGATCCCTAGAACGGCGTTTGGGAGAATTATTTTTATGATCACGATGCGTGCAATCGCCCTTCAAGATTCCATTTGTTCCTTTCACGGATGGAATCTGACATTTTGGTGACTTCGGCAATTTTTTCCCCGTTTTTAAACGATCGATCTCAGATCAGAGTGACGCAATCGTATTTTGCAACGCCGAAATTGGGTCTCTTTTTTTCTTGGGTGTCACCATTACCCGTGGCAATTCCAGACTCCTTCTGTGGTCTTTTCTCGACAAGGAGATGAACGGGTTGGGCAAGATCTAGTATCACACAAATGCTTGTGTGTTTTAGACCTTTCAGCTTTTTTATTTTCAACCACTGCTCCGCCCGGTTTACAAAACTTCGGCCCGAACTTGTCCACTTGAATTGAAACCATTGCCACATCAGACCCTTTGCCATGCTTTTTAATTTTATCCGCCACATCATTATTTACTTTACTTTCTTTCTTCGTCGACTTCTTGATTTTAGAAACATCGTCCGTCTTCTTGACGCGCGGAGCTTGACATTCAGCTGTATGAGAGCCGCCATTTTGTGTATCGTCGGCAACGACCTTGACCTTGGGAACGCTAAGCTGAAAACGCGGGGTTTGCTCAACAGATGGCACCGCTGACGGAGGCAAAGAAGCCGCGCCTTTCAACTCCAATAAATTTATAATGCGGTTTTCAAATGCATCAAAGCGTTTATCCACATTAGAATTAACTTATCAGCTTCAGTTGCTTTTCTCACCTCAGAAATAACCATTTGTAAATTACTCTCTCGTAGCGGCGTGTCATCGCTGAACGGGAACGAGTCCGACGCAGAAATCACTACCACAGTTTCCATGGCAATGGCTGGGGCAACCAGCTGAGTAGGGGGAAACGCTTGTCGGGAACAGCACCTGTTGATCCCACCACTGCCACCAAGTTGTAGCGGCGGACGCTACGACGGCTGAGGTGCTTGTAGCGCCCCCGACATCATTGGTTGACGAGTACTTCTTAGCATCAAGTTTTGTGGTTATTACGACTTTTTACGTTCAATAACTCAGCATGGGCTACAGTCCCGGTTTGGGGGATGGAGCGTCGGTGTCCTATTCTAGGCCTAACCTTAATGCTACCGGTAATTACACTGCCACCAACGGTGATTATTTAACTGTTTAAACGAAGTATAAAAGCTAATAGGGCTACATATTAGTTTACACTTAAAAACAATTAATCTGTTAGGAAACGAACCTGAGGTTTAAAAACTCTTGATTTTTATTTTAAAACATCAGAAAATGAAAAATAAACACTTTTACATTAAAGTTCATTAGTTCAAGGTTTCACAAGTTTGCAAAAATAATTTAACAGAATTTACATTTTAGTAATTCATTTTTTTCAACAAGAACAACGAAGTTGATTCTTAAACACTTAATTTAGACAAGAAAAAGCATTTTTATCTTGGGTTCCTATCCAGGAATACCCAGCAAGCTGAACCGCGTCCGCTAAGTTGCAACTATATTTAACAACAGTAGTTTTCAAGTCGTCCCACAGTTATTTTTCCTCGCGAGGATCAAACCGTCCCTTTGTTTACATTTAAGAAATGAACAAAGAATGAAACTGGCTTTTTAGGAAGAGATGCCTACTCTAACATTATAGAGGTAAAGACCAGCAATGCCGATAAGGCTTACCAACCATAAAGACTCCAAGCTAGAGGTTAATTTAATTTAGACTATGAATTTAGAATTGGGGGGTCCTAAAGATAAACTTCTAAAGTTAAACTAGTTACTTACAACCAATACCATTCTGCCCGGCATGGCAACCACGGACGTGACATCTCCACTCCCGACCGGCGTGACCCTTCTAGCTTGAGAGATCTGTGAGCTGTGCTAGGGATGCTTTGGGCAGGGGGATTTTTATGCTACGAACCCGAAGTTCACGTGGACGGGCAGGAGAGCTGCGGGGGTCTGGTTGGCTGAGGGCCTTGAGAACAATGGAAAGTGGGAGGAGAAGTCGGTATGACAAAGGGAGTTAGTGCAGAGCCGTTTGAAGGAGTAAGGAATGGTTAGAGACGTGCCCAATTGAGTTTTCAACTCTTGAACTTTGTGAAAGGCCTTTGTACT
>JAHWFP010108095.1:13092-99764 GCA_023313725.1 Lithobius niger
CCAATTCGAAGTTTTAAGCACATTTGGACTTTCGGATTGCTTGTAAACAGATCTTTTATAAATATCTTTTGGTTTTAATAGAAGAACAAGCCAGTAGTAACATTCGGATGGGTCCAGTCGGGTTATAGTTGAGAATTAAAACAAACATATATACACAAAAATTTGTGTCCGGTGATTGCCGTTGTCGAATTATTTCGGACTAATGGTAGCGTTCTGGGGGCAAAAGATTATTAATAAAATATGAAAAGGATAAAATGGTTATATAGACTAGCTTAGTGAATGCTATAATGCATTTAAGTTTAAGTTGAATAATTATACAAAGTACAAATTTACAATAATGGCGGCCATGATGAAGGAGCGCTGCGTTGGTTTTGGAGTGTTTTTCAAATAGCGATATTGAAAGTTCAGGATGGAATTCTTGAAGTTTGGCTTCCTGAAGACATAGATAAAGTGATGGACTATTAAACATGGGCAAGATGGGCCGTTTCTGTCCATTAATAAAAATATGGCTGATGGTTAAAGACCGAGGTCTTTTTGGTGTTTGGAAGCGCTCAAGAAAAAAAAATGTTCCACGAGTTTTTTGATCTTTGGAGGTCATGTATCCTCTCCAATCGTTTTTTCGGCAAGCCGACATTACAAAACGGGGTCTGTACGTCAATTAACGCAATGGCGTGTGCGGTAGTTTGCTCACTAAGAGCGTTGTGGCAATGGGTATACTCCCCAGTAAATTGATGGGGCAAGACTAATTCTCTAGAAATTACTTCATGTGTTGACCCCGTGTCGCTTAACACGGCATTTTGACCCATTAACAGACCACCATGAATATGCTTTGAAAGCACTAATTCAGGGGGACTATTAGAAACAAAATGACACTCAGCATCAGCCGATGCTTTTTCTGCTGCAATCCTTGCACGACACTCACTTTTTCTATGTCCTGGCTACTTACAAAAATAACAATTGCCTTCGATAGGCCTACGTGGCTTATCGAACTCACGATTGGAGTTTTGAGGGTTACTAGAATCGGGTTGCTTTTCCGTAGTTTCAACCGGCTTAGCTACGGTGTTGTGGCTTCGGTTGTTACCACGGTGGTTGTTCTAAGTTTTGGGAGCAGAACTAGACAAAACAACACTAGGTTGTGTCTTGACGCTACATGCAGCCGCATCGTTAGCGATTTGTTTGTTGCGGGTGGTGAAGTCGTCAGACAACTTCGCAACTTCGACCAAAGTCCCGGTGCGGATTTGGTCAGGCAACCATTTGCGCAGGGCAACTGGACAATTTTAGTGAATTGCTCTAAGAGCATTAAATTCACGAGGTTAGCGTACTCGCCATTTACCTTAGCCAACGATAACCATCTAGTGAATAGGGCTTCTAACTCAAAAGCGAAATCATGATACAATTGATCAGAACCTTTCTCTAAAGACCTAAACTGCGTTTGAACTGACTCTTTCGTTTGCACAAACCTGTCAAGAAGTTTACCTTTGACTACGTCGTAATCCTGCATTTCAACATCTGTGAGTTGATGGCATACTTTAATCAAAATTTCTCCCATAAGGAGCAAGAGTGCTGTACTCCATTGGTCCTTGGGGATCTTTTGACTAGTTAAAGTTCTTTCAACAATTTTTAAAAAACTGTTGATTTCCGTATTTGGGGTCCACTTATTTACTAGGCGTACCACATCTGCAATTTTTCCCTGTTTAGGTACTGGATTCGGGGGAGCTGGATTTACTGTATTACTGGCAGCATTTAGCTTTGCTAATTCAAGCTGCAACTTGAGTCTTTCTAACTCTTGGGCATTAGATTTTTCTAAAATGGCTGCTTCTCGCTCACGTAATTGAGTGGCAAGTTGGCTTTCCTTTTCTTTAAGAACGGCCTCGCAATCTTTAATTATCGCTTCCCGGTCTCGAACTGCCAGTTCATGGGCTCGGCGTCGGTCGGCCTAGGCCAGGTCTAAATCACGCCTTTTTTTGCTGTCAGCGATTTCAAGGGCTTTTAATCTTAACTCTTCAGTTTTTAATGAGAGTTCTCGACCCCGAGTGGCTAATTCTTGCTTTTGCAAAATTAGAGCTTCACGTTTTTCTATAGTCGAAGCTAATTCGTCACAAAGATCTTGCAAGTCTAAACGGTTGCTATCAACCGCCGTTTTTAATACTACGCCAGTTTCTTGTCTAGTTTCCGTTACTGTTAGGCCTAGCTTAGTGCAGGCTTTTTTCAAATCCTTACTAGGAAACAGGCTTTGGGCCTATTGTAGGCGGAGCGAACGGATCATCATTTCAAACTTATATTTAGTTTTTATTTTAATGACGATACCACATTTGTTAATAATTCTTTAAAATCTAGGTGCAACACCTAATGGGCCTTGTTGGGCAGTTTGCCTTTTGGCGTGACGTACTACTGTTCTTTGCTGGCCTTTTTCTTATTTTAGCCTTTTGTTTTAATGTAGGTCTATGTTACGTGTAAAATTTACGTTAACAAGCTTTTGTTTGCTCCAGCATTTAGTTTTTGTTTAGTTATTTGTAGCCTTTTTTCACACCCAACACTGAAGACGTAGGCCATCTCCCCGAGTAAAAATAAAACAGCACGTATGGCCACCGCTGTTTGAGCTCCCGCTCGCAATAATTCTTACATTGTTTACAGAAACTGCTGTGCAAAATGTAGTCCTTATATTAAAATATTAATAATAAGGCGTTTAACTGCAAGCCAACCAATCATCAGTACGATAGTTTTTAACAATAGTCAGAAGATTCAAAAGGTTCACAATACTGCTTTGGTATAAGATTTGACACCGCCACCAACGAAAATGTTGAGCTGGCACACCTCTATCACGCACTGCAAGATAATATATTATTTCCAAACTCTATGACTGCAACAGCGATTTCTATTATATAATTTGAAAGAAATAACCATCACAATTAAGGTTAAAAATGTGTTTGCTTTTAGACTTAGTTTTAGGCCTAATTTTTAGCGTTTAGGCCTAATATTTATCTCCGATTTAGTTTCGTTAGTAGCAGGTAACAACGGTGGTACGAGATTAAGTATTCCTTCATGCGATGCAACACGGTTTTGGTTTCGAGTCTTTACGTTACCATGGCAACCAGGAAACCGTAAACTGAGAGAGGCGGGCTTATTTAATTTGCCGTATTTTTTTAAGTTCACTTGACTACCATTAGCATGGTGTATGCTTCGTCGGAATTCCTTAACTATTCACGACTCCAAATTTACAATGGTGAGTGTTAGATATTAATTCGAAAATTTTAAAATTTCTTCAGTAATAACTGTTCGATTTACGTCAAATTTTGGCTCAGCAATACTTTTGGGGGTATAAAGCGTTGTGCAAAATTTCATTTCAATCCAACCTTTCGTTTGGGCTCCACCCAGACTAAAAAAGTGCAACCAACGGACCAACAGACCAACAGACCAACCAACATTTTGCAATTTGGTGTCCGTTATAGGCTACGCTTCGCTCGCTCGCTCCGCCAATAATGGATGTCTTTGATCACGTCGTCCAAATTTAAGTCCGACATTTTGGCGTTTACGGTTTTTCAAAATAAAACTTGTTAAAATGAAAAATAAATTAATTGCAGCCGCAAGTTAATTTTACGTTAATGTTTGGAACAGAGCACATTATTTAAAATATTTCTCTTCCCAAATCAAGTAAGCTGTACATACAAGACACTTTTGAGACCACTAGCATTTTGGTGTATGAATAATTAATAGACCTACGGAATTTTAACTACAACACTCTGGCTTGGCGGCCCTAGGATATCCTACGCACACTTACCCCATACACAATGGTGTAATGTCCGTCAAGTCCACCTCCAAATCACCACCGACGATTGTAGATGGCTTGAAACACATTTGAAGTAAACGTCCAGGCTTGGGTGGTCTACCTCGGTCAACTTTCGGGCTTGAATCGGCGACTCAAGGCACGTTGATTTCTGCTACGGAGCTCTTGATCCCTGCGGGCAGATCCTCCTCACAGATGGCGGGCTGATGGGGGCATCAACACGGCACGGCAAACGGCACTCTCGGTGAAGTGGGTTCCTTGCTTCTTGGCTCCAGGTTTTTGGCTGCTGGGGCGGAGATTTTATACTGATAGTGACTGCAGTACGGGCGTCTTTTTCGGCAACTATTTTTACGGAGTTACGGACATCTGCTTCATGATTTTGGTAACTTAATCACCGACATCTGGGTTGAAGTGGTTTTTTCTTCACAAATGGGTCCAGTAGCATGGCAGGGGGGAAACGCTTGACGGGAACGGCACCTGTTCATCCCACCGCTGCCACCATATGTAGCGGCGGACGCTACGACGGGCTAGGTGCTTGTAACGTCTCCGCACTCATGGTTGACTTTCTTACACGTAGAAATGACTTGGTCGACTATTTTGGTTTAAAACAGCTCTGTAGGGCCTCAATCCGGGAGGGTCGAGTGAAGATAACTTTCCTAACTAAATTAAATTAGGCTATCCAGTATTTCTACCTGGTCTTTAAGGCTGCCACCACCGGTGGGTAAGTTTAAAAGCTAAGGGGGTTTAGAATAAAATGGGCTACATAATATTAAAACGATAGCAATTAATCCGCACTAGAAAACTGACATTTGTAGTTTAAAACTCTTACTTTTTAATAAAACAAACTAGGGATCGACCGATACAGGTTTTTGCCGATCCGATCCGATGCCGATAACTGTCATTCCGATCCGATCCGATGCCGATCCGATACCGATATTTAATATTTTAACCAAGCAAAATTTATGAACTTTATAAGAACTAAAAAATACAATATTATCCTTGTTACTTCATATAACTGAAAATAAGTTATAATTATCACATTTTTACACTTTTATTGTAATGAGTTACAAAATGTTATTATTACACACAATGGTTCTATCTGGGTAAAATTTACTACTGCTTATCCCGTCCGGTTCCTTGTAACTTTTGGCACCTTCTCATAACAGGACCACAAGTAAAAATATGAACATATGGACCATATTTAAAGTTAACTGCCAAAAAAAATAGAAAAAAACCATTTATCAGCACTGTAGTACAATGAATTAAACGCTGATTAAAATTCTTCATTACAAACGATTTAAAATTTCTGATGTTAAGTATGAGTAGCCTACTTTTGTACTAACTGCATATGCACACTTGCATGAGAGAAAAAACAAAAATCGGAAATTATAAAACTAATCTTTACATGGGCTGGTCACGCCTTTTAAATTTCAAATCAACTGTCTAGTTTCCAGGCTCTGCTCCTCAAACCCCCATCCGTAAAAAAAAAAAAAAAAATCCTAGTAATTAAAATTATTGTCTAGCAAAAAATTAATTACGAACGAATGACAAATTAACGCCGGACATTGGAAAAATATTTATTTGTCCCCCTCCCCAAACTCACGTCTAACTGAAATAGACCTCCGCTTAGGAAAACGCGACTTAAAATCACTGTAGCCCATCTGGCCAACTACCCAGTACGAAACAAAACTTGGCTGTTTGCTTTACCAATCCAAGGCTTTACCATCCACTATTGAATTTCTTACGAATAAACCTTTTTGCTGCAGTATCTTTAATTGGTAATCCATATATTTCATTCAGATC
The DNA here is from genome assembly GCA_023313725.1 of Lithobius niger. Lineage (NCBI taxonomy): Eukaryota > Metazoa > Arthropoda > Chilopoda > Lithobiomorpha > Lithobiidae > Lithobius > Lithobius niger. The sequence continues at coordinate 18,680 of JAHWFP010108095.1, forward strand.
CACTTGAAACTAGTTTTAAATAGATCATAGTTGCTCGGATAAACTGACTACGTCGAAGAAACCGGTTGTTTACAAAATGCTCTTTAAAAGTTGATACCCGAAAGGTGCACCTACTACCAGTAAAATGGAGGATACAGCTTGAATAATTTTAACAGTAGTAAAAACACAGGATTCGAGTAAATACTTGGATATTGTGATACTACAGTAGTAATAAAGTATTTTTAAAAAGTAATAATTTTAAATGTGATGAGACGATTTTTTTTTTAATGGCCTAATGTGCATTACTTTTTCCCGGTTGTCCGCGCACTGAGCACCCTGCCGATACCAGCTAAGACAAGACAACACACTCCGTAGCAAATAATTAAAACGTTTCTCGTTACCGTATTTTTTATGGATTTGTATTTCTAAAAAAATTACAATTTTGACATAATATATTTTTAAAACCCTTTAAAAATCACAACCCGCTTATGCACTGTCCAGGATTACTGACTAGCACGTTTTCTGTTGGCCCTTGTGACCGAGCTCCACAACAAAGAAATCTTGCAAGGATCGGAAGTAACGCTACTAATGCTTCTACAACCATCGATTTCTTTAACTAACAAAAGGTAAACGAGATCGCAAATATAAGTTTATGTACTTTTACGTTAAATATTTAATAAAAGTAACTAAGATACACAATGTTCAGAATTAACCAAAATTTGGGTGGTTTTGGCACGTGCTCCGGTAGGACCAGCTGGTGCTTGCTTCCCGTCGATCGCTAGACGATTTAAACGCAATGCACTAGACATTATTATTAGTATTTACAAGAATTTATAAATTGTTGGTATTGAGAGGTGACAAGCCTTTGCTAGTTAATCTGTGAAACCGAAGCAATTTACAAAACTGAAACTCGCGTTTGGCAGTGAAGTTGACATCGGAATCGGACACATAAACCGATCCGATTCCGATCCGATTATCGGATGAAAAATATCGGCCGATGCCGATACCGATCTGATGATCGGTCGATCCCTAAAACAAACAAATGAAAAATAAACACTTTACATTATGGTTTATTAGTCACAATGAAAGCTTTGAATTAAAGCAAGAAGGCTTTCCGTGAAAGCAAACGAATTTACATTTAGAAAATTCAAGAACAAAAAGCAATAACGGACTTTTTACATTAATACACTTTTCGAAAAGAAAAAGGAAGTTGAATTCCAGAAGAATACGTTAATTTATAACCGCATCCGCTAAATTATACAATTAACCCAGACAGAAAAATCTCTAGCAAAAGACTCCCGAATCCTCAAGGACCACTGTCTGCTGTATAAGTTAGAACGTGGTTTAAAATAAACAAAGGAACGTTGGTTTTTAGGAAGAGAACCACTCTGACATTACAGCAAGTAAAGACCGAAAATGCCGTTTGGTTTACTCCACTGTAAAACAAGAGGTAAGTTTAAAATTAAACTATAAAATTTTGAATGGGGGTCCTAAAAGTAAACTTTCAATTTAAACTAGTACGACATACTGACCACTACCTCTGCCCAGCATGGCAACGGGGAGCGGGGGTTTTTATGCCCGAGACCGGAAGTTCGCGCGAACGGGCAGGAGAGCTACGGGGGTCTGGTTGGCTGAGGGCCTTGAGAACAATGGAAAGTGGGAGGAGAAGTCGGGGGAACAAAGGCTTTTGCTTTGGGAGGCGTTTGAAGGAACAGGGACTATGTACACATGTGCCAATAATGAGTTTTGAACTGTTAGACAATGGAAAAATTGGCTATTTTGATACTTTGGGAGTTTTGGTGTACAAAATATTAAACTGCAGTGTTATGCACTGCAACTATTGAAGGAAGGGGGACGAAGTGTAAAGCACAGTTAGACTTTGGCAATTTCATTGAAGGAACAGATCGTTTGTTTTGGATTCGGATTGTTAGCAGTCACGGTCGAGTCAACATTTTACTATTTACAACAAATACAATTCCCGTTCGTTTAAATCGTTGCTGAAGGAAGGCTAAGCAGAGGTAGTTATCTGGGGCAAAAGATTAAACTAAAAATGTTAAACAAACTAGCTCAGTAAAAAGGCTACATGAAAATTATATAAGTTGAGTTTTGTCTCGGCAGAGAATGGCGATAGAGAAAAGTCGGACAATTTTCATAGCATTTGGGGTACCAACAAACGAGATAAAAATTGTCGTACTATGTCTGTATCTACATGTATGTGAGGTTAAGTACCTTAAAGGAAGCCCCCTCCTAAAACACAACTAAACTAGTGTATTTAGGCTTTATGCCTGCAATAAAATAAAAAGAAGTAATTACATTTTGTACATGGGTTTTAAAGCTACGATGTCCGGAAGTGTGTGCGCTACGGCCCAGTTTGGTGACTTTTCCTTAAGGATGCTGTGGACGAACCAGAAGGAAATTTAATGTTCTGTTTTCACAGGAATAAAGTTCAAGTGAGTGGCTATTAAGAGCTTCTAAGTTTGGCCGATTCTGATGGTAACTTCTTGTCGAATTTTCCAACCAAAGATGAGGATTTTTGGCAGGGGGGGGGGGAACCTGTAGTGTTGAGCTTCAGAAAAACTGAGTTTTTCCCCCGAGGTTTTTGATGTTTGGAGTCCGGGTATCCTCTCCAATCATGCCGCAGCACAGAATACCATTACAACATGTAAGGCACCTTAGGATTTGTTCAGCGCCAACGACGCTCGAGCTACTTCCGATTTGCATCAGATAGCCGATCGTTTTTACTTACGCAAGTAAAATTCCAACATGGCGCTAAAGCATTGAGCTGAGGTAGCGGACACATTCTGCCTCATAGTTTTAAAACTCCCCAACCGAATTAAAAAAGGTATATATATTTGGAATCTGAACATTATTAAGATCAAAGGCTAAGCATCTTTTACGAAAATTTAAGACAGACTTTGAAAAAAATAGTAATTGAAAACAGCGACATTAGCGCTAACAAACCTGCGTCGTACACGTGAGTTGTTGCAAGTTATAAACAGTTTCAGACATCAATAAAATCGATTGTTATGCTGTGTGAAGTACCCCTATTGTTTGTGAGAGGACTTTAAACAATTATGAAACGTGTAGGTAACATAATCTACGTGGCTTTATGCCAAACTACAACAATGTGCGTTACAATTTTTCGCAGCAGCGCTGTTTACATCTTGGTATCTATTAAAAAATAAATAAATTCGAAATTGAAGATTTCAGGCCTTCAGTAAGACCACTCGGGTTTTCTTGACGATCTTCCAAGATTTCAACAAGGTTGAGTGTAAAAGTTCAATTTCTCTGCCTTCCCTACATCACCAAGTTTAGGGTTAGCAGTTTCGATTTAAAAATCTGGAGTCTTGTTGCTTGGAGGTAGCCTATCTCCAGTACCGTAAGAAAATGTTGCAAATTCCTTAAAACTATTTTTCCCGCAACAAGAAATGATCTTTTTATGTAAAAGGCTGCTGTTGAATTTTATAATGTTTTAAATCAAACAATGTTCAATTCGATGTTCCAAATTTTGACGTCCGACTCCTGAAATGATTAATTGCTAGAGTTTTAGACTTAGGATATTTTTTCTTAAACCCACAGTGGTGGAAACAATACTATACCTATTAAACTGAAGCCCAGGCTTGAGTCTCTATTCCCTCAATGGGTCTGTAGAAAATGCAGTGCTAGTAACTTCAAGTAACTCCAATTAATAAGATCCACCGCTAATGTTGAAACTAGATGTCAGCGAACCGTTACAAGCATCTCCCGTTGTAGAGGCCGCCGCTTCACAAAAGACATATAGAAATAGGTATGTATCTGTAGTTATAAACCTATTTCTGAGACAGGTAGATGACATAATGAGGCTGAGCAAAAACAGAGCAGTTGAAGTGACTTGTAGGGACGACATCAAGCCGAACACTCAGAGAGCAGCCTGAGGTGACGTAAGGTGGGAGCAGCAGGTGAAAGAGGCTGGAGCCTTTGTGGAGAGAACTGAGGTCGAAGGCATGTCCAGGTGACTCGGAGAAGGCAAAGGCGAAGCAGGTCAGAGCGGGAACGAAGATTCTGGTAGAACGGAGATGCCAGGGAGCAGGGAGGGACCTGCAGAATAAGATGGAACCATCCGAGGCCCGGTAACGTAGAGCGAATTGGGCTGCCGTAGGCTGCGAAAGTCCTTGAAGTGGCGGGGAGTCCAGAAGAATATGGTGTTGGAGCCTAAAAAGGAGTAACCACTGAACAGAGGACACATGGGGAGGCCGAAGGCGTGCTTGAAGTATCGTCAGAGCCAGGCTGACGAAGAGAAGGTCCAGAAGAGATTCTTTCTGGAGATTGAGCAGCAGACGAAAACACAGGGAAGTGCGAAGGAAGCCGAACAGCCGCTGACGAAAGAAGAGCCAGTGGTAGACGACAAGGGAAGGATGGTAGCTGGACTGGACGAGAGCAAACCGCAACGTAAGAGCAGGATCGTACCCAGCGAAGGGTATACGGCCGAAAAGCGAAGGGTTGAACATGAGCCTGATAATGGGAAGCTTGGCAGGACCGAAGGACTTTGTCTAACGAGTTGCCAACTTGGTCTTCCGAGAAGGGCTTGCTGGTGAAGTAAGATGTGGGTCATCACAACAAAGGCAGAGCCTGATACGATAGGCCGAACGGAGGGCTGCAGCGGCGTCACCTGTGAAATCCTGGGCGAAGGCCTACTGCGAAGGAGAAGCAGAGGAGACGAAGATGTAGTCCGAGCAGGAGATGTTGTATGGTTGCAGTTGTGCGGAGCAAGAAGAGATGGTATCAGAACAAGTCACCGAGGTAGTGTCTGGTGCGAAGGGCAGGCCAAAGGAGCCGAACGTCCCGGTGAAGGATGCTGGTATCAAGTGCAAAGGTCAGGTCCGAAGGACCCGAGAAGGGACTGCAAGAGGCAGCCAAGTGAACAACTGGAAAAGGGTCAAATGAAGGAGACGTGCTGTCAGCAGTTACGATTACTGCGGCAGAGATCATGACTCCCGCTGCCCCTTATTAGCCCAATTTTATTGACTTATGAACTTAAATTTATAATTAGGGCATAGAATGCATATGAAAAAGTTGATATGATTTGAACAATAGGTTCAAATATTATCGTGGAGACAGACAAACAGGCACTAAATATATGCTCGGTTCACCAAAGCAATTGATAAAGAAAAATACGACTTACAAAAAGCATCAAATCCAAGGCAAAGCGCTCATCCTAAAATAACAATAAAACACAACATTATATTTTACGTAGTACACATCAATGAAAACATTTCCTTCGCTAACATTAGCAATTCAAGCTTTACAAATTGATTCTCCCATCAAGTTCAAGTTATTGGCTTTCAGCACTCTGATATTTTTGGTGCCATATGTGCGACTAAGCCATTACATGCCCTAAATCTCCTGTTTAATGCCCATAGGCGTACGCAGTAAATTTGACAAAAATCGGGTGAGGGTATTAAATCTAGCATAACCCATTTTCTACCCTTGCTGCTGTCTACCCTTACTTAACTTCCTCAGGGAAAATTAGTCAACTATGTGATCATTCATGACTGTCAAATCTCATTATAATAACGGTTAGAGGTCGTTTATTTAAATAGACAAAAATTAAATGTCCCCGTCAATTCCCAATTCAATACTAAAAAAAAATATTGTTTATAAGGAGCAATGATTATAACGAAATTCCAGTCTGCATGATGTCAAAAAGGCCAATTTTTATTTCCTTGCAACTTTTACCAGCTATGACGAGGGGAAGGAAGAGAGGCAACTGGCACAAGTAGAGGAAGAGACTACTACTAATCCCGGGGAGGAAAAGGGGTTGCACCAAGGTCAAGTTAGACAGCATTCAGCCAACAGTGTAGCATTCATTTTCCAAACGGATACAATGAAATTAATGAAACATTTAGTTAATTTTGCAGCACAAAAATTATGATTAAAGGGGAGGGCGTTAACACGGCTATTCCATGATTTCAACCTTAAAGCATTTTTGGGGGTGAGGCTTCACCAAGGCGTTTAATAGACGATTTACGGTGTACACAAGTGTTTGGCGAAGGCTATCGACTGCTACTTTATCACCAAACATTAACCCCTTCAACTCCATGACATACAGTGCGTATGTCATGGCATAGCATTCTGCACTACCATGACGTAGATAGCGTGCGTCATGGTTATAATTGCCTCTAGACGATAATTTCTGCTCTGGCAGTGACGGCATAGTACTGCTAGCATTTGTTTAGTACCAACTTTGCTCACTAGATGGTATTGCAAGATGTACAATTCATGATATTTACAACTGCACGACGTGGACCACCCTATAAGACCAACATTTTCAGCAGTCTGTGGTGCTGTATTACTATACTGTAAACCAACTTCAGTTATGTTGTGAATAAAAGTCAATCGGTGCAAGCAGGTTTATTCTCGCTTTCGTATTTGGGTCCTAGGAAACCTAACTTAACCTTGATGTGAGGGTTTTTATATTGTTGCTACGGCTTATGTATCCTATTGTACTTTATATTGTAAACCCTACCGTATTAAGCATATCATTATTGTAGCTTTACTGTAAGCATGGATGTTGATCAGGGTACTGTTGCCAGAACCTCTCATCATAGCATTTTGCGAGTGTTACGGAAAATCGGTCAAACAGTCGGCGCTCGAAACCCAGCAGTGCGGGCACCACGAAACTCGGTGTGCCAAAGCGTCTTGTCCCCCCGCACATTTTAAGCCTACCCGCAGGTCCGTGAGCACCCTACCAAAGGGCAGCTTAATATTTACCAGAGTGAGACACAGATGAGGCAGTTCAGGGAATCACACGGCATCATGTGTAGCACTGTGGGACTAATGGTGCACTATGGGAAATAGCCCTCAGTAAAAAGGAGCTGCAACCAGCTCAGTTGTATCTGGAGCACTCTCCAGCATTGTGCCCTCAGGCTAGGCAACCTCTAGAACATTACCCTGAATCATCAACTCCATTGTTAGAGTTAAAGTCCTGCGTGGCCAATTACGCAGTTTAGCCAACCTACAGCACCTATCTACATCATTAATGATCATATTTCTTCAGCCTACGCCTGCAGCGTGGCACAAGAAGTGGTGCATCGGCCGTCCATCTTATTACCACTTGGTTGCATTAGTGTTGCATCGGCTTGGCATCTTTTCTTCTACTTCTTCGTTATTTGCAGAATTTTCTTCTACTACTTTTTTAAAGAATCTACATAATAAGATCGTTGAACTCAATACTACTACTTTTAAGAGAGGCTCAAACAATCACTTTAAACTAGCAGTGCACGAGGCTCATCATTGCTACCTTGCAAAGTGGCCAGTAACAATAAGAATCTAACAATCGCTTTAACAACCGCTTTAAATTTGGGGTGCACAATGCTAGTCACATTGCAAAGTGATCGACAACGATAAGACCTCTGTAAAGGAATACAAAACCCTACGAGACCTTGCCAGAGATTTACTTTCTACCTCTGTCAGAAAAAAATTGCCACAGCCGCTGGACTACAGGTTTCAACTTTGCTCTACAAAAGGGTATTTATTTATTTCCCCATAGAAATATTCAACTGTCAGTGCCTGGAAACCGGGTCCGGAAAAGAGATCTGGGCCGCGTCGGGCTTGGGATCGCTGACTTGGGTAAGCAAAGCGAATGAAAATCATCGTTTGTTAGCCAGTATGCGCAAAAAGCTAATTTTTGGATGGATTTCCATTAGTTGGTGGGTTTCCATCTAACACCATTAGTGCGTAGCACGGGCTTCCTGTAGTTCTCAATAAGATTGTATGCATACTACGTAAAAAGTAACTGTATATTTATTTTTTCAGTAATACCTGTTACTGCTAGAATCAAAAACTTTTAAGACTCGAAATAGTGTTCTTTTTCAAAATTTTCATAATTTCACATTTTTTTCTATTTCTTAAGTTGAACCTTTATACTTAAGTCAACTTGATTGTATCCTATGTTGAGGTTAGGGTTATATTTCGCTCTAATTTGATGATCATTACGCTTAATTTTAGCTTATTATTAAACATTAAGAGCAACTTTTCTGCATTATTAATTGTTAAGGCTGGGCCGATACCACTTTTTACCAATCTGATACCGATTTCGAAGAAAAAAATATACCGATACCTATCTTTTTTTTCTTTTTCTTTTTAACGGCTTAGTTGCTCCTTGGGGCGTTGCAGTTATTTCAAATAAATAAAATAAATTGATAAAGAGTCCCTAATAAAGAAAAAAAATTGTAGATTTATATTTAACCAGACATAAGTGTGTGTTTCTACATAAATTAACGTTTTCTTTAGTTTTTACATCTAGTACTGTAGTTCTACTGAATTCACCTTTTTTCCCTTGTTACCACATCAAACTTATTAGTAAAGCTAGGACGATCAACTTTGTTACCGATACCAAATCATCAAAAACTGATCAAAGTTCCCAACTGATCGAAAAATGTAATACTGAAGTATGTCTTTATAAAAAAAAAAAATTACTTTTGAAATCATTGCATAAAGAAAGCATTGGCCTAAATAAATATAATTATTTTTTTTAATATTGGTTTAAAATAATATTGCATAGCTAAAATCATTTAAAAACACGAAACCCCATTAAAATTTTAACATTTTGCCTTGTAACTTCTTAACAGTAAGAGAATGCTGCTTGCAGTTTGGACCATTGGAAAGCTGGCGAGAAAACCTTCAAAATGGTGTTTTCAAACGTCAAATTCAATCGACAAGTGAAAATATCTTCGATTTGGTTTATTACCAATTTATGAGGGTTTTACCTACCGATCCCGATCCAATATCGATGCTGCAAATATATAGATCGGTGTCGGTAATCGGTATCGGCCCACCCTTATTAATTGTATGCAAATTTCTACAAGATCTAGACCGACTTTAGTGTCAGTTTTCAACAATCCTAATAAAATTGGTGAAAAAGCCGGTTACTACAATGACTCCTACAGGTTCACCCGCAATTGGGAGAAACACGGCAGTTTTTACTCCACCATCTGCCTTACAAACTGGAGTTCAATTTGCAATTCCACCTCAGAATCTTACTGTACCAGTGTTTTCTCCTTCTAGGACTACTACTTTCAGTGTTGCTTCTAGTAACATTTCTCCAATTTCTTTGTCTTGGACAGACAGCAATGGTGTTGCTCAAATTCAGACCATTTTACCTGGAGATCCTTTTCAGCAGATTTTAACAAATCAAACTGTTTCATCCATAGCCACAACTTCAACGACAGCTTTTTCAAGAACTCCATTTCATTCCATCATAGGCTTTGAAGAATAAAAGCATCAAAATGTGATTTGAATGAATAAAAATATGACTTTGCATTTTTACTCCAGCATTTTTTATATTTTTTATTTAAGGGTCGCATTACAGACCCGAAACGTTGCGAATATAGTATACATGTTGCACCTTACAGGCTTTTTATTCATTCAAATCATCGGATGTTGGTACTCAGCAGGTTTAGTAATTTTGGTCCACTAGGTAATTTTTTATGGGGCCAAACCGGTATACCGCAGTACATTTAAAAAGACAGAATTGATGCAGCGGCGGCTAAATTCTGTTTCTATTGCTTAAACGAAAATATACATTACGATTTTATTCTCAAATGTTTTTCCTCTAGAGATTTAATTTAAAATAGCTAATCCCCAGCTAGCTAACAAAACAAAAGCGCCAAACGCGCGTTACAGTCACCTTTTATTCCTGTTAATAGTCATGGGGTGGTCACTCAAGGGGGAGGTAGGGTGGGTACAGGTAATGTAGATTCTCATTTAGTTAACCCCGAAATGCGGCCTGCACTTCCCTCCTACAATACTACAAGAGCCAAACGTGTGTTACGGTCACATGCTGGTTATTGCTGGAATGCTAGTGAAGATCACCCAAGTTCTTTTTCAATAGCAGAAAAAGTTGATTCTTCCTTTCCAAAATTTCATTACTTTCAGTTCGTTCAAAAAATATAATCTTAAAGCTCGGACTGGGCAAAGAGTCTTTCACGCTAATCCCCTGTAATTGTGGTAAGAGCAGGAATGGATTATTGGTTTTGAGGGCTCGTTCGGTTACTGATTTTTTTCCTTTGAAACGGCCTTGAAGACCTCCAGAAAGAACAAATCTGCCGAATCCATTGAGAAGGCTTGTACTTCACTGCATTTTATGCTTGAGGCCATTGTTAACAAGAAGACTGTCTTTCTTGTTAAGGGATGAAGGTTACAGTTCGCTAGGGGTTCGTAAGATTTCTTTATCAGTGAATCCAGTCTGGGCAGAATCTTTCAATTTCAAATGATTTTATTAGGCTTTAAATGCGAAACTCTTCTGATAGTTCTATTTTTCCGGCGGCCGGTGTATTACTATGGTGGACCTTTTTAAACCTGAGCTGAAGAGGTCAGTTAAATAGCTTAGTAGGTCAGGCAAAGGGGAGCCATTGGGCTGACTTTTCCCAAGTTACACCAATGAAATCACTTCTTCCAGTTAAAGGGCAATTACATCCATTTTGACATGCATGTTTGACTTTTGGATCACTTACACAATAACTAAACACAAGAATTGCGGTAAGAATACGTTACTTGCGTCCGATATAACAATTTAATTACTGCATCACCAAAACACGACACGGAGATTGCCATTATTTTGCTGGAACGCTCAGAAATTAATGCCGACAGATTTCACTTTTCGATTTCGACTCGCGGCCGATTGAGATAGCTGTATTGACTGTGAGGAGCTCAAGCGTCTGAAGGCCTTAGCTGGCCGGCAGTGTAGTGGCCAGCTAAGACCGTCAGACGCTTGAGCTCCTCACAGTCAATACAGCTATCTCAATTGGCTGCGAGTCGAAATCGAAGAGATCTCATGATTGACGGAGAAATTACGCTTTTTCAAAGTTCATCACCTGTTTTTGTTCGTGATCTGCTAAATTTTCAAAGGACAATTTATTAAATAGCACGACGTCTTTCTTCCTCAGGCGTTCTTATTGTCGTTCGTTGGCTGTCGTTACATTGTAGTGGACGATTCTTGGAGTGTCTTGACTTCAGCGCTCGCGACCACTGATCTCTATGGCGCGGGACGTGTGCGTCGTTGGCATTGTTGTTGGCGGCGTTGTTGATCTTCCATTTCTTATCAAGGAGGCTCTGGATTTTTGGGTGGACTAGCTGGTTGATGGTGGGGTGTGAAGGTGGTTGGAGGTTCATTAGAGGCATATTTCTTTTTCTAGATGGTTTACGTAAATTGATTCTAGGGCTCTGAGGTGGCTGTCATTGCTTGAGTTGGAGGTCAGGAGAGTAGTGGTGCCTTCCCATCTAGAAAAAAGACCATCTAGATCTAGATGGGAACCATCCCTCTAATGAACCTCCAACCACCTTCACACCCCACCATCAACCAGCTAGTCCACCCAAAAATCCAGAGCTTCCTTGATAAGAAATGGAAGATCAACAACGCCGCCAACAACAATGCCAATGACGCACACGTTTCGCGCCATAGAGATCAGTGGTCGCGAGCGCTGAAGTCAAGACACTCCCAAGAATCGTCCACTACAATGTAATGACAGCCAACGAACGACAATAAGAACGCCTGAGGAAGAAAGACGTCGTGCAATTTAATAAATTGTCTTTCGAAAATTTAGCAGATCACGAACAAAAACAGGTGTTGAACTTTAAAAAAGCGTAATTTCTCGGTCAATCATGGCAAGTAAAATTCAAAGTAAACCACCACACAGTTGTTTCGAAGAGATCCGTCTGTCGGCATTAATTTCTACGCGTTCCAGCAAAACAATGGCGACCTCTGTGTCGTGTTTTGGTGATGCAGTAATTAAATTGTTATATCGGACGTACGTAACGTGTTCTTACCGCAATTCTTGTGTTTAGTTATTGTGTAAGTGATCCAAAAGTCAAACATCCATTTCAAAATGGATGTAATTGCCCTTCAATGTCATAAATTTTGTTGGTGGAGTCTCTTGATTACTTTGCTTGCAATTCTGATGGCTTGTTCTTTTTCGAATAGCGAAATCCCCCGACATTGTACGAACATGGGGACTGGCTTGCAAAATTTCCTGTCTCCTTCAGATGCTTGATGTTGAAAATCTTAAGTGATAGTCTACTTTGGTTTTTTAAACTATTACTTACAATCATATTGTTATGATTTACGCAAACCAAAATTGCAGCACGAATTCCCAGTCAGAAGTTGCACTACAGGCGAATTTTCGGTGATATCACCAGTAAAGTTACTTGTGAGTCTGTCACCTTCCTCAGGCCACTAAATTACTACTTCAGAGTACAAAAAACTTTCACATGTCGTCTATTTTGCAGACAGTCGTTATATACACTATTTGAAAATCCCGTTCTTCTCAGTTGTCACTGGATGCGTCACTTGTCATCCTAGTGGGCCTTAGTAGCCAGTTATTCCATTTTGCATTGAGGCGAGGCGAGTCGACAGATCTGGAGTGACTAGTTTAGCGACTTGAGGATAGGCTGGCTCCTGAATATTCATGAGAGGCACCCCACCATTTTGAAAATGTTGGATTGCGATGGTTTCAACAGCTCGGAGGTGTGCTTCATTGCTAGTATTTGCCTTCAACAAAATGCTTGTATTTAGCCAATCTGTCTGTTGTTTGGTATATAATTCGTGCATTGCAACGCTGTTTCTACGGTCATTGCTTGTTGTAGCTGAGTAGTGTTCATTGAGACGTGCGCGAATTCGCCTTTTTGTTTCCCCAATGTATACACTGGCACAATGTTTACAGGGCACACTATAAACAACATTTTTGGTGTGAAGGATCGCTGGTGAAAACAGATCCACTGGGGATGGAGAGGGATCAGGAGTGGGGGAGGGGGGTGTAGCGGCGCTACCTGTCCTCTTAGGTGCCTTTCAGGTGAGCACCGACATCTGGTGTACTGGCGATGACGTTGTTAATATTTACGGCGATTGTTTTGACTTTTGCGGAGTTTTACAGCACTGCAGTGGCTACTGCTCGGTTAGGAGGGGAGCGTCCATGTCCTAACTACGTTTCAAATACTAACTACTTACTAATTTGCTGCCACCACGATGGGTGTTTAATTGCCGGCTGGGAGTTAAATAAAAATGGGTTTTGATTATCTACTCATGCAATTAAATCTCAACGAAGACAACTGGTTGTTTAAAACAACGAAAGTTTTTTTTATTAAAACATGGTTAACTTCCTACACTACATTGGAACTAAGTTAGTTACAAAAATTATCACAAAGCTTTAAATAAAGCACACGATGATTTTACATTAAAATCGGCACGAACTGAACAAGTTAAAAGTTCATACACTACAAAATTTCGACAAGAAAAGTTGTTTGAGTCACCGGACTCTCTAAGTTACTGAATGCAATGTTTACATTAGCAAAATAGTCACAAGTTATGTTTCTAAAGCCAAGTGCTAAAGATCAAACTAACTAATGGTAAACCTGGTACACAACCCAAAAGACGTCTAAGCCCTACGATTTAAACCATTTGATTATTTAGAAGAACCTTTGTTCAACGTAAATAAGAAAAAAAGCCGGTTTTTAGGAAGGGGACCTTAAACCCTTAAGTTGTGGTAGTTCTAGGCCAGAAATGCCGATGGCGGTTAACTTATCCACAATCATTCTCAAAGTTGAAGGTTAAGTTTAGATTTATGAACTGTAAATTTGGAATTGGAGTCCAAAAGAATACTTTCAAGAAAAATTAACTTAGTTACCAACGAACTGCTACCTTGCCCGGAATGGCAACAATCGGACCCTAACGGACATCTCCACTCCGACCGGCGTAGCAACCTCTAGCCTCTGAGATCTTTGAGCAGTGCTAACGATTGAGTCAGGGGCTGGGGTTATATACTCATTACCGGAAGTCGGCGCGGACGCCGAGGATAGCTGCGGAGGGGAGGTGCGGGGAAGCAGAGGGGAACATCTGGAGGAGGAGAAACTGACTCAGACCGGCCAGGCTGTCTCTACCGGAAGTAGGTAAGACGGCGCGGACGGGCAGGATAGCGTGGAGTTCTGAGTGGTGGGGGAATTGAATACTGGCTGTGGATTGGAAGGGAACTTTGGCAACAAAGGAGGCAAAGGGAATTGCCGACTTTTTTGAATTGAGAGGGAATAGGAACTGAGTTTTCAACTCGCAACGTCGTTAGACCTATGATTTAAAACAACGATATTAGGTATCGCAACTATTGAAGGAGAGTGGGGGGGGGGACGAAGTTTGCCCTTAAAAAAACCTTGTTTAATAGAAGGATGGTTTCTGCTCTAGTGCAATAGTTAATAGTAAAGGCTTTAATTACAACTGGTTGAGGTTGCTATGGTCGGAGCTCTGAAATAAACACAAGATAAACACTTTTTGGAGAAAATGTCCGGTAAAATAAAATAGTAAAAAAAATGCCGTTTTGGACAAGGTAGAGTTTGTGGGAAGAAGTTACGTTACTAAATTGCTTTTATAAGCACTAGGCAAAGGATTAAAATAAACCAGCTAGTTTGTAGATGCTAAAACGCATTTTGGTTTTACAACAATATTGTATCCGCAATTAATAAAAAAAGGTGCAATCGACATTTTCATAACAAACTAAGACTAGTATTGGAGTTCTAAATAAAAACGCAGAGTGTGAGTACATATATGTGGTTCCTACAACAAACACTAAACTGGTCGGCTTTATGCCTGAGGGAAAAAAATATAAATTACAAATGTACAAGTTTGTTGTTGTGGAAAATGACGATCGGCGATTGTGTGCGGTGCGCTCAGTTTGGAGCGTTTTTCAATTGGCTGTGGTTATTTGTAGGAGATGAATTTTAGAGTTCTGTTTTCGCAGAGATGAAGGTAAAGTCTGTGGCTATTAAGAGGTGAAGACTGTGATCGTTTCTGTCTATTTTCCGAGGATTTACACAATTTTAAAGTATAAGGCTTAAGCACTTAGGCCTACGGCGCTAAGAGAAAAAAAATATGGTTCCCCGAGTTTTTGATCTTTGGTGCCGGGTATCCTAACCAATCTGGATTTTTGGCCAAATGCCTTTACACGCCCCCACACAGGGGATTTTACTCAGGGTTCCTGTTGAACTCGAAGTAAATGCTGGAAAAAAAAGTCAGTGCACACAGGAATGCTCTACACTTAGGTCGCCAAACCATGTAATCAAAATTTGCATGAAAGGTCACAATTCAAGCAATCTCTTCATTTTGTCGAAAAAATAAGAAGTCTAAAGTTTTGAGCTACTTAGTCCTAGCTCCGGATCGAATACAAAGTTATATAAACACTACATATACAAAAATCAAAATGCCATTTTGTGTTTTTGGGGAACTGACGTTTTTTTGGCTAAATTAATTTGAGTAAGAAATTACATTTTACAAATAACACTATGTTGCAAAAATTAACTGAGTGTTTGTCCGCGCTGCGTCGTGCAGGAATATCGTACAGAGTACAATTGGAGCAACTACATAAAAAAATATAAAACACTATTTTCGCATTTGAACGAAAATTAAAGGTACATGTTAGGTTTTTGTAACTGTTAATTCAAATGAGATAATCGCAACATTTAATGCTGTAACTCGTCAGCCGTGCACAGAATGCTATTTTTATTTTTTAGGAAAGCATCGAAAAAAACCTCGAGGCGCACTCCCCAAGACCTAGCTTGCGATAAGAATAGAGGGTACTATGAGCGCATGCGCAACTATCAGCTCTATTTAAAGTTAACAGATTACCACTGGGATGGTTTTAGGTTACCAAACAACTTGTTTTACATGAAAATTTAACACTTGACATGATTATTCACACCCTGGGAGGTTTCAATATGGATAATAACCAGCAACCTTTTAACGACAGAGTTGATCTTTTGCCCTCAGAGGTAAGACGGACAAGTTTTTTTTAGGAAAAATGTTTCGTAAAAACCTTAAGAGGAGTTAGCCAGGAACCACTAGACTCCCATACATATTCCTAATGAATATTAATAATGTGTCGTACAATCATTGTTAAAATTCTCCCAGACAGGGAGACGTTGATAATGACAACGTCATAGGCACTTGACACATAGGCACTTAAAATTTAGGTGTAAGAGTCCGAAATGGGAAAAGCTGACAGTTTCCTCGAGTGAGGTTGCCCTGACAACGTACCTCTTAACCATTAAAGAAAATTTTAATAGAAAAAAAAATGTAGAGCAACAAAATATTTTTGGCTCCACCACTTGTTTAGTTTTTAAAATGAAAACTCAACTTGTTGTGTCTTAATTCAGACAAAATACCGACTTAAGGTATCTGCATTTAAATGGAACTTTCCAGGTTTGGATCTGACTATGTAGTCGTAGTCTTGAAGGGTGAGGCTCCACCTAAGCAATCTGGGATTTTTACCAGACATTTGCTTGAGCCAATGCAGCGGGTTATGATCTGATTCTATGACGAATTTTGTACCATAGATGTAAGAACGCAATTTGGCAACGGACCAGATCAAACACGCGCACTCTTTTCAGTCGTCCCATAATTCTGCTCTCAGGCTGTCAACTTACGTGAAACGTAAAGACAGGGATGCTCATCATCTTCAAACTTCTGGGATAAAACGCAGCCCATGCCACGTTCGGAACAGTCACACTGTAAAATGAAAGTCTGACTAAAGTCGGGTGCTCTTAGTACGGGAAACGTCACTAAGGCTTGTTTCAAAGTGTCAAACGCAGTTTGTTTTGACTGATCCCACAAAACAGGATCTGGGGCTTCCTTTTTCAAGGAGTCTGTGAGGCTAGCACAGATTTCTGAGTACTGTTTGATGTACCTTTGGTAGTACCCTACCAGGCCAAGGAAATATCGAACATCTTTCTTAGTTTGTGGTCGTGCGAATTTTTGCACGGCCAAAACTTTAACTTCAGAAGGGGTGCGGGACCCATTTCCTACCTCGTGACCCAAGAAAGTAGCCTTGCTACAAGCAACCTGCGACTTTTTTGCATTTACTGTAAGCCCGGCTTTCTTGACTGCAAGGAGAAAAGAGTGGACATTGTCGAGATGTTGTTGCCACGTTTCGGCTCCAACGGCGGTGTCGTCTTGAAATGGGTTAACAAATTCCTCCATTCCACGTGTGATGCCATCCATAAGTTTTTGAAAACAAAATGGGGCGTTCTTCATTCCCATGTTCATCGTGAGAGGGGCGTTCTTCCCAATGGGGGTAGTAATGGTGGCTGCTAAAGAAGCCTGAGGTGTGAGTCGAACCTGCCAGAAGCCTCTGTTCAGGTCGAAAATGGAGATATACTTCCATTTGGCTGCACGCTCTATACATTCCTCAATGTTAGGAATTGGATAGTCTTTTGTTACGGTGTTATTGTTCAGCTCACGGTAGTCAGCTACCGGACGAGGACTAGCATCTTCCTTCTGAACAATGATCATTGGTGACCCGTGAGGAGAGTCAGTCTCAACAATCAAGCCAAGACCCAGCATTCGTTGAATCTCGGTAACAATCAAATCCCTCTCAAATTTCGCATGGCGATAATATTTGCAGGGTTTGATGTTAGAATCAATAAGTTCCACATCATGTGTCACAAGGTCTGTTCGACCTGGCAAAGTGGAGAAAACTCCATCCACTTGGTCAAATACAGCGAGTAGTTCACTCTTCTGCGTTTCAGTTAAAGAGCCTAATTTTTTGAAAAGGCCCATGGCTTCCTTAGAGGTAAGGTGGCCATCACCAGGCTGGCCTGTCCAGACATGGTCGGGAGGTGACATTTCACGTTCGTCAGAGAAAGAATAATTAGTGGCTCCTTCTCTCGGCAGATACGGCCTGAGAAGGTTTACATGATAAATGATTTCTTTATGAACACCAAACGACTTCTTGATAAGGTAGTTCGTATCGGACAATCGTTTCAATACTTCACATGGGCCATCCCAATAAATATCTAATTTATTGGCCCTGGAAGGCTTAAGGACCAGAACCTTGTCTCCTTCCTTGAACTTACGTTCTACTGCCTTTACGTCGTAGTAGGCTTTATTCTTAACCTGACTTTTAGTCATGTTTTCAAGTGCAAGTTCACGAGAATACTTGAATCGTTGGAGCAAGTCCAAGATGTATTCAAGAACTGATGGATGAACGTCTGGCTCAATCCATTGGCTTTTGACCAGCTCCAGTGGGCCTTTGATGTTGCGGCCGTAAACAAGCTCAGCTGGAGTGAAGCCCGTGCTCTCATGTGGAGCAGTTCGAAGAGCAAACATTGCTCCTGGTAAGCACCTCTCCCAGTCCTCAGGATGCTCATGGCATACTGCACGCAACACTGCTTTTAGTGTGCGATGGAAGCGTTCGACGCTGTTTGATTGGGGGTGATTCACGCTGGAATTAATACATTTAATTCCACACTTCTCTAAAAACAGCGTGGTGAGTTCAGAGATGAACGGTGAGCCCAGGTCGGACTGGAGCTCTCCTGGATATCCTAGTCGGGAAAAGATTTGCAAAAGTGCATCCACTACACTCTGGCTGTTTGCCTCTTTAAGGGGAACAGCTTCCGGGAATTTTGTTGCAAGGTCAAGCAATGAAAGTATATACTTATACCCAGCCTTACTAGTAGGCTTGATGGGCCCAATAATGTCAATAATGTACCTGTTGAACGGCTCACCATCCATGGGCACGAGCACCATGGGAGCAACAAATTTGTGTCCCGTTTTGCCAGTTTTTAGGCACGTGAGACAGGTTTGCACGTATTGTTCAATATCGGTGAAGCAATGTGGCCAATAGAAATTTGTCAACACACAATCTTTCGTTTTTGATCTACCCAAATGGCCTGCCCATGCATTTGCATGCGCTGTGTCTAAGACAAAATTTCGGCACTCTTCCGGAAGCACTAGCTGTCTCTCTATTAACGGCTTAGCGGAAGTACTGAAGGGCTTTCTAAAGAGCAATCCCTTATCAACGAAAAACTGTTTGTTTTCGTCCTGCTGCTCGACAGGGAGTTCAGCAGTTTTCCAACATTGCTTTAAAGTCGGACACTCAAGTTGTAACTTGGCAAACGTAGGTTTATCAATATTTAACAATTTTGAAAACTGTTCTGTTTGGGGCCCTAAAATAGCAGAATCAAGACTATCTACCTTAGGATTGATGAAACCCTCTGTCACTGCTCGTGGAGTAACCACACGCTGGTCAGATTCACTGTCTGTACCGTCATCACTACTGGATGCTACTTCACGATAATTAGGTTTAACAATCGGAAGTTGTTGTTCACTACGTGTTTGTCAACGGGTAACTGCGTTAGCAAACGGGGGTAACGGTTTTAATCCCCGTTCTTCCAGAACAGTCTGGGAAGGAATACCAAGGAGCATCTGGAAATGATCTCCCATGTGGTCTGATACCAAGGCCTCTGTAGATAAAGGCCCAAAGGGCGTCAGCACATCGATTATTGCGATGGCGTGAGCGGTAGTCTGCTCTGTGAGAGCGTTGCTACAGTGCGTGTACTCACCAGTGAATTGATGAGGTTTGACCAAATTTCGGGAAATGACATCGTGGGTTGACCCAGTGTCTCTTAGCACTAAACATTTAGCACCGTTAACACTCCACTCATGGATGTGTTTAGACAAAACAAGTTCAGGAGGTTGACTGTGAATAAAATTACAGCTAGACTGAGAGTCAGGTTTTGACTCTGGATGGGCAGCAATGTGAGCAGCACGTGGACGACAATCACGGATCATATGACCGGGACGTTTATAAAAAAAACATGTGCCATCTCCACGAGGTTTACGTGGTTGATCAAATGCATGATTAGCATTGTTGTTGCTGAAGGAATTTCCCACTGGGGATTCCCGTTTATCATCCATAGAACCAGCCGGTTTAGCTATGGGCTGGTGATTACGGTTACCACCACGAAAGTTAGATGGGGCTTTGGAAGCTTGTCCACCTGGCTGTGCGACAGTTTGCACTTTGCCTGTTTTGGCCGCAACGTCGGCAGTAATTTGCTTGTTGCGGGTTGTGTATTCGTCACACAACTTAGCTGCTTTGTGCAGCGTCCCAGTTTTGATTTGGTCGGGCAACCACTTCCGGAGAGCTACCGGGCACGATTTAGTAAATTGTTCTAACAACACTAAATTAGTCAACGTGTCAAAATCTTTGTTAACACCAGCTAATGACAACCATCGAGAAAATAACGTTTCCAAATCGAAAGCGTGTTCGTGGAAAAGTTGTTCGGGATTTTTTTCAAAACTTCGAAACTGCGCCTGTACGGACTCTTTAGTCTGGACAAACCTTTCTAGTAATTTAATTTTGACTAGATCGTAATCGTGCATATCTACAGCACTCATTTGGTCACAAACTTTAACCAAAATTTCCCCTAATAAAGGTTGTAAACCGACTACCCATTCTGACTTTAAAATACGTTGAGTTTCCATGGTTTTCTCAAATATTTTTAAAAAGGAGTTAATTTCCGAGTTCGGACCCCAATTATTCACTAGTCGTACTGCATCGGAAACCTTTCCGGCTCTAGGTCCGGAACTAACACTAGACATATCAGATACTGGACTTGAAGTACCACTAGCTGCTTTTAATTTTGCTAACTCAATTTGTTTATTGGCTAGTTCTAGTTCACGTTTGATTTTACGGATTTCAAAAACTCTAGCGGCGTCGCTACTTTGTGCCCCCGTATCTTTTAACATTAATTCGTGTGCCCGAATTTTGTCGGCTTCGGCTGCGGCATGAGCGCGAGCTTTATCTGCTTCTGCTAGCTCTAAAGCTTCGGCATGAGCGCGAGCTTTATCTGCTTCTGCTAGCTCTGAAGAGTTGTTTTAACTCTTCGGCTTTAAGAAACAACTCGTTCTCTTTAAGAGCTAACTCTTTCTTGGTTTGAATGGCGGTGTTACGCCTTTCGATAGCGCTCTCTAGAGCGTCGGAAACATCAATTAATGAAACCTTATCGTCTTCGTATGCATCCGTGAGAATTTTAACGGACTCTTGCCTTACTTCACTTACAGTTAGGCCAAGATTTAAACAGGCCTTCTTGAGGTCCTTGTTAGGAATACTATCTAGTACTTCTTCCATGTTGGAAGCGTTAACGTTAATTCAAGCAGAAATTAGTTTTACGTGAATTTTTAAAAATTAAATTGCAGCCGCAAAATAATTACACATTTAAGTTGAACTAGAGCACGAATTTAACAGTTTCTCTAAACAACCCGCAGGTTAAACACAAGATACACTCTGGTGGATTATTAAATGCATAAAATACACGAAACAAAACACTCGGCTAGGCGGCCAAAGCAAACCTATGTGCACTAACCTTTTCGAATACACAATCGCTGTGTGGTCCGTCTATCCTAGCTTCCCATCGTAGACCTGGATGTAGAGCCACGGGAACGTCCGGTGATTTTACACAAAACGTCTTTGCTGTTGTTGCCGTCCTTCTTGGTGAAAGTCGAACACTAGTGGGGGTTCTGGAGCTCCAATTCCTTTCCTTGTGGTCAGGGTGGATCCTCCGGGGTGTTGAACGTCTACTTCAACCTTCTGCAGGATAGCCCAGTTTACGTGTAGTGAAGTGGGGGTTGCTGCTTTCCTTCTCCAGCCGGATCGGGAACTGTAGGCCTAGTTGTTGACGTCTAGGCTGACATCTTTTGGCTGTAACTTTTTGTTTTAGTTACGGGCGTCTCGGTTGCAGTTTAGTGACTTACTGCGGACATCTTCTTCTTAAAGATGAAAACTGGCATGGTAGAATGGCAGGGGGGAAGGCGTGTTTGGAGTGGCACAGCACCTCGTGATCCCACCGCTGCCACCAGTTTGTAGCGGCGCTACCTGTCTTCTTAGGTGCCTTTCAGGTGAGCACCGACATCTGGTGTACTGGCGATGACGTTGTTAATATTTACGGCGACTGTTTTGACTTTTGCGGAGTTTTAGAGCACTGCAGTGGCTACTGCTCGGTTAGGAGGGGAGCGTCCATGTCCTAACTACGTTTCAAATACTAACTACTTACTAATTTGCTGCCACCACGATGGGTGTTTAATTGCCGGCTGGGAGTTAAATAAAAATGGGTTTTGATTATCTACTCATGCAATTAAATCTCAACGAAGTTAACTGGTTGTTAAAAACAACGAAAGTTTTTTTTATTAAAACATGGTTAACTTCCTACACTACATTGGAACTAAGTTAGTTACAAAAATTATCTCAGAAAGCTTTAAATAAAGCATACGATGATTTTACATTAAAATCGGCACGAAGTGACCAAGTTAAAAGTTCATACACTACAAACTTTCGACAAGAAAAGTTGTTTGAGTCACCGGACTCTCTAAGTTACTGAATGCAACGTTTTCATTAGCAAAATAGTCACAAGTTATGTTTCTAAAGCCAAATGCTAAAGATCAAACTAACTAATGGTAAACCTGGTACACAACCCAAAAGACGTCTAAGCTCTACGATTTAACCCTTTAAGGACGGGTGCGCCCAAATGCGCCCGCTATATAATCATGTTTACAGCTCTTCTACAGGTCAGATTGAAAACCTCCAGCCAATTACAGTGAAACTAAAAATGTGATATGAAGGCCAGATCATTAAGGAAAAAAATGACACAGGTTTCATTCCCTTACTTCAAGTGGGTGAGACGCTATGAATTTTTTTCTACAAATTCGTTGCGAGACCTCAGTGCAAACGCAGTCCTTAAAGGGTTAAACCATTTGATTATTTAGAAGAACCTTTGTTCAACGTAAATAAGAAAAAAAGCCGGTTTTTAGGAAGGGGACCTTAAACCCTTAAGTTGTGGTAGTTCTAGGCCAGAAATGCCGATGGCGGTTAACTTATCCACAATCATTCTCAAAGTTAAAGGTTAAGTTTAGATTTATGAACTATAAATTTGGAATTGGAGTTCAAAAGAATACTTTCAAGAAAAATTAACTTAGTTACCAACGAACTGCTACCTTGCCCGGCATGGCAACAATCGGACCCTTGCGGACATCTCCACTCCGACCGGTGTAGCAACGTCTAGCTTCTGAGATCTTTGAGCAGTGCTAACGATTGAGTCTGGGGCTGGGGTTATATACTCATTACCGGAAGTCGGCGCGGACGCCGAGGATAGCTGTGGAGGGGAGGTGCGGGGAAGTAGAGGGGGACATCTGGAGGAGGAGAAACTGACTCAGACCGGCCAGGCTGTCTCTACCGGAATTAGGTAAGACGGCGCGGACGGGCAGGATAGCTTGGAGTTCTGAGTGGTGGGGGAATTGAATACTGGCTGTGGATTGGAAGGGAACTTCGGCAACAAAGGAGGCAAATGGAATTGCTGACTTTTTTTAATTGAGAGGCCATAGGAACTGAGTTTTCAACTTGCAACGTGGTTAGGCTTATGATTTAAAACTACGATATCAGGTATCGCAACTATTGAAGGAGAGGGGGGGGGACGAAGTTTGCCCTTAAAAAAACCTTGTTTAATAGAAGGATGGTTTCTGCTCTAGTGCAATAGTTAATAGTAAAGGCTTTAATTACAACTGGTTGAGGTTGCTATGGTCGGAGCTCTAAAATAAACACAAGATAAACACTTTTTGGAGAAAATGTCCGGTAAAATAAAATAGTAAAAAAAATGCCGTTTCGGACAAGGTAGAGTTTGTGGGAAGAAGTTATGTTACTAAATTGCTTTTATAAGCACTAGGCAAAGGATTAAAATAAACCAGCTAGTTTGTAGATGCTAAAACGCATTTTGGTTTTACAACATTATTGTATCCGCAAATAATAAAAAAAGGTGCAATCGACGTTTTCATAACAAACTAAGACTAGTATTGGAGTTCTAAATAAAAACGCAGAGTGTGAGTACATATATGTGGTTCCTACAACAAACACTAAACTGGTCGGCTTTATGCCTGAGGGAAAAAAATATAAATTACAAATGTACAAGTTTGTTGTTGTGGAAAATGGCGATCGGCGATTGTGTGCGGTGCACTCAGTTTGGAGCGTTTTTCAATTGGCTGTGGTTATTTGCAGGAGATGAATTTTAGAATTCTGTTTTCGCAGAGATGAACGTAAAGTCTGTGGCTGTTAAGAAGTGAAGACTGTGATCGTTTCTGTCCATTCTCCGAGGATTTACACAATTTTAAAGTATAAGGCTTAAGCACTTAGGCCTACGGCGCTAAAAGAAAAAAAATATGGTTCCCTGAGTTTTTGATCTTTGGTGCCGGGTATCCTAACCAATCTGGATTTTTGGCCAAATGCCTTTACAGGGGTTAGGGTGGTTCAAAAGAGAAGATTGTGTAGGTTTGACTTTGGATCTGGTCGCATACTTATGCGTGTGTTGGGAGTGGAGGGGGTGCTTTGGGGGAGGCTTATCAGGCGAGTTCGAAGATCCTGCTGGTGCTGGAGTTGTCTCTGTGGGTTCGGACGATTGAATTGGAAGCTCAATTTGAAGTGAGTGTCTTTTAAGTTTCTTTTGTAGCATCTTTTTCAGGTTAGGAGGCTTTGTCATGTAGCATTGAATGTCGGCTTTGGCAAGTGCCTTTTGTATCTTCTCGCTAGCTCCTGCGATGTAAGGGATTACTTCCGTTGGTCGGTCGGAGGAGAATTTCGGTTTTCCCGATTCGGGTTTCCATTTTTTGCTTCTTTTAATAGCCTCATTGATGAGCTTGGCGGGAAATCCAAGTTTACGGTATTTTTTTTTCTCTTGTTGGTAGTGAGGCTCCGCTGGCAGTGGATCGAAGGACCTGTGACGTACTCGTAGCATTTCCCCGTAGAGGACAGCCCGGAGCTGTCTTTTGGGGTGTCCAGAATTGTAGTGGATTCCACGATCAGTTTGGCTGGGTTTCTTAAAGGGATCGCAGCGGACGTTGCCAGTGGTGGTTCGGGAGATGGAGATGTCCAAGAATGGAGGTGCCCTATTGACTTCTTTTTCACAAGTGAACGAGAGATCTTCATTCCAAGAATTTAGGGCACGGTTCAGGGCTTCTAGCATCACCGGTTTGGCGGTTGTGAATACATCGTCTATGTATTCCTTCCAGATTTTAAGGGTGGGGTGCTGGTTAGCTACATGTTCATCCAGAAATTGTAAAACAATTTCTGCGAGTTTTGGAGAGCAAGGGTACCCCATGGGGGTACCTCTGGTTTGCCAATAGTCCTGGTCCAGGAAAGAGACGTATATGTTCGCCAATAGCATCTGTCTAGAGCATAGGCTTTTTTATCGATCTTCTGTCGTTTTGCAGCTTCGTCAAATTTGCGGAGGATCAGGTGGTGTGAGAGGCTGGGGAAGAGGGAAACCACGTCAAATGATGCAAGTATTTCTTCTTCCTCAAGCTGAACGGTTCGGAGAGTGCTGATGAGACTTCGGGAATTGGCGACAGTGCATTTTCCCCAGATATATTTATCTAGCCTAGGAGCTAGGTACCAGTCTGCTTTCTGAGCTGGGCCTTCCTTGGCTGAGGTAATGATTCGGAGCGGAAAACCCTCCTTGTGAACTTTTACCTGTCCAAAGACATGAGGGATAGGAGCATCTTCGTCGGGTTCCAGTTTATCTGCTAGTTCCTGTGAAAGAAGTTTCTCGCGCACTAGTCTAGTGAGATGGCTGTAAAGACATGAGTGCAAGGTTTTACCTAGTCTGTAGTTCAAAGACGAGTATAGAGCTCTATTTTCTATCTGGGCCTTTACTTGGCCAACGTAATCGGTTGTGTCCATTACTACGGTTACATTGGATTTGTCTCCCTTTGTGATGACGATGGATGTGTCCATATTGAGAACCTTTAGAGTTCGGAATATCGACTGGGGTAGGTTTGGGCGTATCCGGCTAGTGTCAAAGCGACTAACACTGTGGTGTAACGCACAGGTAACTTCAGGGTTGGACTGGTAACGGTTCATCATCAGCTGAACTCCTGCTGTGAGATTGGCTAGAGGATTAAGCCCGGTCTTCACGTGGCGTCTTAGTCGCCGGCGTCTTCCCTCTTTTGCTTGGGGGAGGTATGAAAACCTAGAAAAGAGTCGGGCGATTTACCGTGTACACACAGCGTCACTACTACTCCTTGTCGTCAGCGTGTCAACTGGTTGTCATGACAACAACTTGAATTTGGCGGAGTTTTCGTCATCTGATAAAAATCTATGTTCCTATTGGTTAACTGGTCCCCCTCTACTGCCCGAGGGCAGGATTGTGTCGCCGAGCACAGCGTCTTTATCCATCCAATTGGTTCAAGACGCCGAGCTCGGCGTCTATGTTGCTGACCTGGTCTACACGTGGCGTCTTGGGCACGACTACACGAATTCGGTGCCCTAAAGGCAAACGAGGCAAGACGCCGGCGACTAAGACGCCGGAGACTAAGACGCCACGTGAAGACCGGGCTTTAGGGTCTCTGTCGAAGCCTTGGGGAACAAATTTTAGATAAAGTGCGAGGACCTCAACTTCTTTCTTGGTTAATTCTCTATGGGCCAGATTGAGCACATATGGGTGGGGGAATTCGAAAGGGGAGGGGGGTGGGAGAGGAGGCGGTAGGGGTGGGAGGAGGCTAGTCTGGTTCCAACTATCAACAGTGTTTTTCGGGGGTCCACAGGGTGAGGGGGAAGGAAGAGGCTTGGGGAAGGGGAGGGGTTTTGGGGTGGGGAGGGGGGAGGGGCGGGGGTGGGGAGGGGTATTGGGGAGGAGAGACTTTGAAGAAGGGGGATGCCATTTCAGTAGGAAGTGCAGTTATTTCTATTTCGTATGGGAGAGGGAGAGGTGGTGAGGAGGGGGGGGAGGGCGGTGGGGCAGGAAAGGGGGAGGGGAGGTACCAGGTGTTGGGGTGGAGGGGCTAGGTAGAAAGAAGGACGAGTTTGCAGGACTTGGTTTCAGCACTACATTAGGTGGTGGACTCATTTCCAGTATGGTTGGTAGAGGGGAAGAACGTGGGGTGGGGTGGGGAGGGGAGGGGGAGGTGAGGAGTCGGTTTAGGAGGAGGGGGTAGGTACTGTGGAGGTGGTCGTCAGAAAGTTCAGACTTAAACCATGTGTAGATTCGTCCTTGGGTAACGTGTCAGCAACGATGGGCTTTGCTGCAATGCTGGTCGTTTTAGTTTCAGTTTCAGATTCGGTTGGGACTAAAATCTCAGGACTCAGGTTTTTGTCAGGTCGAAATAAATTCTTGCAATAAGATAGTGGGTGTATTCCTAAACGTCCCAGTTTTTCCAAGTGCTTGGATTTCAAGGCTTTCTCCACTACTTCGATTTTAATACGAATTTGTGAAAACAATTCAAGTCGGTGAGAAGGTTGTAAGGCATTGTTAAGCGCTGCTTCGATAGCATTCAATTTGATCTTAAGTCTGTTCAGCTCGCGATGACACTCTGTTATTCTCTCCACGAGGAAAAGTTTGGTTGCATGCTGGGCTATCTGCATGCTTCTTGGGGTTGTTGATTTAGGCATAACTAGCATCGATCTGGTGTAAATACCTTCACGTCGGCAAGCGAGATTGAATTTCAAATGTCCGTTGAAGTGCACACTCTGTAAAACGACCTTTTCGAACTGTTTGGAAAGTAGTAACACGGAAGGGGTGTATGCTAGAGGTGGCCGTGATATCACGTCACTGTGACTTTTCACTGATACTCGTTTGTCACAGTAACAGATCGTTCCTAACAGAAAAAAATAATTTGGCACGAAAATGAAAATAAAATTAAATAAAATATTAAATGTTTTGCTCGTAAACACACCAAACCCGCCGTATTTTAAAATTAACAGTTGCCAGTTGCCACTTTCTCCCACAAGATGGCTCTTACTCCGTTGTTTCATCCGTTTCTCACCGCGTTGCTTACCTGCCTGCATAGGAGACAATATACGGGTCACGATCACAGTTCTAGAAATATCTGCTTCTGCGTTTCGCTGAAACGGTGATGCGTCACAGCATAGACTTGTATACTAACACACTACGTGATAGTATAGAAGTCTATGGTCGCAGTCGTCCGAAGGCCAAACCGTCGTGACTCGTTGCTTTCCAGTGAGCAGTGATTGACCACGTGTGGCTCGTGCTATACGTGTTGATAGGAAAATGGAGCATAACAAAAGCTAAAGGAGTTAACTTAGTCCACTTTGGGATTACTTTTACAGCCATCGATGCAGATTTCGCTTCATGTAATGTTTGTAAGCAAAAACTATCATACAAGATATCAACTTCTAATTTCAAAAAGCACATGGAATGAAAACATCCAACTATAAGTTTGGAACAAGAAAAAAGAACTGTAATCGTGACTTGTACGGAAGTTGTTTCTTGTAACAATACCATTGCTATTAGTGACGCTCCTGAAACTGTACGCAATACCTCAACCTCACCTTAGGCAGGTGGAAGTACAACAACACAAGAAGGTAGCAGCGGCAGTGATATTCCCCAAACGCAACCAAAAAAAAAACTAATTCAACAGAAAGTAGTAAGTTTTGTTCCTAAAAAGATGACTGGAAATAAAAAAAAAACACTTCGATGACATGCTAATGAAATTATTTTCGCAGGAGTTTCAGCCCTTCAGTAATGTTGAAGATAAAGGCTTTGCAAAGTATACTGCTGCTTTAAATCTGTCGTATCAGTTGCCAAATAGAAAAACTATTTCTAAAACAATGCTTCCCCTGCAATATGAGAAAGGCTTGGGTGTCATTAAAGAACTCATGAAAGATGTTACAAGTGTTAGTTTAACTACTGATTGCTGGACATCTTCAGTTAATGAGAGCTACATGGCATTGACAGCCCATTTTATTACAGCAGATTTTAAAATGATGTCTGTCCTTTTAGAATGTGCATCCTTTAGTTGCAACCACATAAGCATAAATCTAGCCGAAGAAGTATAACGCATAATAGAAGAATGGGATTTAAAGGGGAAAATTTTAGTTATCATTTCAGACAACGCAAGCAACATAAAAAATGCAGTGATGCACGAACTCGGGTTGAAACACTATGGATGCTACGCACACGCTCTGAATTTGGTTGTACAGGATGGTCTGAAATTATTTAAGCCAGTCCAGGAAAAAGTAAAGCTATTGTGACGAAGTGGTCCTGCTTGTCAAAAGCGTCTTGCTTATCAACGAAATTCCGGTGAAAAGGAACCGAAAAAACTCTTGCAGGATGCCCCAACCAGATGGAATTCTACATATTACATGTTGAAACGTTTTGTAGATTTAGAGGATGCAATTCAGCTCAATGGCGCTGCTGAACACCGATTTACCTATTTTAGCTGTGAAGGAGTGGAAAATTTGTAATCGTCTGTGCAAGGTTTTGAAACCATTTGAGAAACTGACTAAAACAATGAGCAGAGAACAATACATCACAGCTTCACAAATCATTATTGTGACCCGAGGTTTAGTGAAAGTGTGCTCAAATTTGCTTGAGAAAGAAACGAATGAACACGTTAAGAGATTAGTTAAAGAATTGCAAAATAGAATAAAGGAGAGATTTTTAAACGTGGAGTACAGCAAAACAATAGCTCTGTGCACATTCCTAGACCCAAGATTTAAAATGGTTGCATTCACTGACAAGGTAGCTGCTGAAAACATGAAGAAAGAAGTTGTCAGCCTGGTACGACGACAGTATGACTTGGAATCTTCAAGGACTAAGCAGCTCCCCAGTGTTAATCCTGCCAACACGGACGAAGAGGAATTATCAGTTTATGGAGATTTCGACAAAACAAATGCTGCAATTCAGCCGCGTGGAACACCTGCTTCGCGAGCTATTGTGGAAGTTCAACGATACCTGGACGAAGATATTTTACCACGAAATCTGAATCCTTTGGATTGGTGGCGTGAACATTTGCGTAATTACCCAAATCTGTGCAAAATTGTAAGAGAGAGATGCTGCGTAGTAGCCATTCAGTCCCTTGTGATCGTGTATTCTCAAAAACTGGACTCCTCATTAATGATAGACGCACAAGACTAGCTTCAGTGAAAGTCAAAATGTTGAGGTTTTTGAACGTATATGAATGTTTTTTGTAAAACTGTAGCTAACTTCTCAAGGTGAAAATACTACGATTTGATATGAGAAAGTAAAACTATACTTATTGAACCGTAACACACTAGGCTTCCTTTATTTGTTTAAAATCAACTCACGAAATTTTCGGCAAATTTGTACTGGCGAATCTGTACTGGCGACAGACTCAACAGTAAAGTTACTTGTGAGTCTGTCACCTTCCTCAGGCCATTAAATTACTACTTCAGAGTACAAAAAACTTTCACATGTCGTCCATTTTGAAGACAGTTGTTACATACACTATTTGAAAATCCCGTGCTTCTCAGTTGTCACTGGATGCGTCACTTGTCATCCTAGTGGGCCTTAGGCAGTTATTCCATTTTGCATTGAGGCGAGTTGACAGATCTGGAGTGACTAGTTCAGCCACTTGAGGATAGGCTGGCTCCTGAGTATTCATGAGAGGCACCCCTCCATTTTGAAAATGTTGGATTGCGATGGTTTTAACAGCTCGGAGGAGTGCTTCATTGCTAGTATCTGCCTTCAACAAAATGCTTGTATTTAGCCAATCTGTCAGGTGTTTGGTATATAATTCGTGCATTGCAATGCTGTTTCTACGGTCATTGCTAGTTGTAGCTGAGTAGTGTTCATTGAGACGTGTGCGAACTTGTCATTTTGTTTCCCCAATGTATACACTGGCACAATGTTTACAGGGCACACTATAAACAACGTTTTTGGTGTGAAGGATCGCTGGTGGAAGCAGATCCACTGGGGATAGAGAGGGATCAGGAGTGGGGGGGGGGAGGGGGGGGGGGTTGGGGTAGTTCAAAAGAGATGATTGTCGAGGTTTGACTTTGGATCAGGTGGCGTACTTATGCGTGAGTTGGGAGTGGAGGGGGTGCTTTGGGGGAGGATTATCAGGCGAGTTCGAAGATCCTGCTGGTGCTGGAGTTGTCTCTATGGGTTCGGACGATCGAATTGGAAGCTCAATTTCAGGTGAGTGTCTTTTAAGTTTCTTTTGTAGCATCTTTTTCAGGTTAGGAGGATTCGTCATGTGGCATTGAATGTCGGCTTTGGCAAGAGCCTTTTGTATCTTCTAGCTAGCTCCTGCGATGTAAGAGATTACTTCGGTTGGTAGGTCGGAGGAGGATTTCAGTTTTCCTGATTCGGGTTTCCATTTTTTGCTTCTTTTAATAGCCTCATTAATGAGCTTAGCGGGAAATCCAAGTTTAAGGTATTTTTCTTTCTCTTGTTGGTAGTGAGGGTCCGCTGACAGTGGGTCGAAGGACCTGTGACGTTCTCGCAGCATTTCCTCGTAAAGGACGACCCGGAGCTATCTCTTGGGGTGTCCAGAATTGTAGTGGATTCCACGATCAGTTTGGCTGGGTTTCTTAAAGGGATCCCAGCGGACGTTGCCAGTGGTGGTTCGGGAGATGGTGATGTCGAAGAATGGATGCGCCCCATTTACTTCTTTTTCACGAGTAACAAGAGATCTTCATTACAAGAATTTAAGGTACGGTTCAGGGCTTCTAGCATCACCGGTTTGGCGGGTGTGAATACATCGTCTATGTATCTCTTCCAGATTTTAAGGGTGGGGTGCTGGTTAGCTACATGTTCATCCAGAAATTGTAAAACAATTTCTGCGAGTTTTGGAGAGCAAGAGTACCCCATGGGGGTACCTCTGGTTTGCCAATAGTCCTGGTCCAGGAAAGAGACGTAGATGTTCGCCAATAAGATTTCAAGATTATTAAGGGAGCATACAGCCCTTCCGTGTTACTACTTTCCAAACAGTTCGAAAAGGTAGTTTTACAGAGTGTGCACTTTAACGGACATTTGAAATTTAATCTCGCTTGCCGACGTGAAGGTATTTACACCAGATCGATGCTAGTTAAGCCTAAATCAACATCCCCACGAAGCATGCAGATAGCCCAGCATGCAACCATACTTTTCCTCGTGGAAAGAATAATAAAGTGTCATTGCGAGCTGAACAGACTTAAGATCAAATTGAATGCTATCGAAGCAGCGCTTAACAATGCCTTACAACCTTCTCACCGACTTGAATTGTTTTCACAAATTCGTATTAAAATCGAAGTAGTGGAGAAAGCCCTGAAATCCAAGCACTTGGAAAAACTGGGACGTTTAGGAATACACCTACTATCTTATTGCACGAATTTATTTCGACCTGACAAAAACCTGAGTCCTGAGATTTTAGTCCCAACCGAATCTGAAACTAAAACTAAAACGACTAGCGTTGCAGCAAAGCCCATCGTTGCTGACACGTTACCCAAGGACGAATCTACACATGGTTTAAGTCTGAACTTTCCGACGACCACCTCCACAGGACCTACCCCCTCCCCCCAAACCGACTCCTCACCTCCCCCCTCCACTCCCCACCCCACGTTCTCCCCCTCTACCAACCATACTGGAAATGAGTCCACCACCTAATGTAGTACTGAAACCAAGTCCTGCAAACTCGTCCTTCTTCTACCTAGTCCCTCCATCCCAACACCTGGTACCTCCCCTCCCCCTTTCCTGCCCCACCCCCTCCCCCCTCCCACCCCTCCTCACCACCTCTCCCTCTCCCATACGAAATAGAAATAACTGCACTTCCTACTGAAATGGCGTCCCCCCCTTCTTCAAAGTCCCTCCTCCCTGCAAGGGTCGGGTGATTCCTTCCCTTCGACCTTCCCCAAGCAAAGCACGAGTACAGTGTTCTGTTCTAATCATGACTTTTACTGCTGAAGCTCGACTGGATACATTTTTCACCGTTGCTCTGCTCTCGACTGACTGCCTTGTGCCGCCAGGTAGCGCATGAGCGCGAAAGCGTTGGGAAAGGCCAGCTGGGTGGGAAATGGCGAGCTGGGGGCAGCTTGCCATTCTCACACGCTCCCCTCTCTCCACAAAAGTTGCGCTCGTCGCCTCAAGGATGACACTGGTTACAAAACTTACGGTATTAAATGCTACAGAAATCGCAAAATCGACTGGTACATGGGTTTCCAAAATTGAAGGCGAAATACAAAATTTCTTACAGCTAAAACACTAAAGTTCGCACGCTTCCCTAGCTTTGCGCCTGCAATTTACGAACCTAAGTGCATACAATGCGCTCTTCTTCGCTGCGCTTCTTGCTAGCTCGGCACTGAAGCACTGCACACACATTGAGGGTTTTGCGTCCCGAAGGTACGACATTGAAAATTCCATAACGGCTTCTACTCTGAAAGTTCGTCATTCTTCGTCGTCTTTGCAAGAATACTGGTACAGTATTTTTATTCTGAAATTGTGCGTAACAATCTGTTTTCAACAATCACTTTTCAAGAAGGTACGACCTAGTTTTTGATGGCAAAAGTGCGTCCCGAAGGTACGGCTTAGTTCACATTGGCACTAAGAAGTGGAGTGCGCCCCGAAGGTGCGGCTTAGTCCTTTTCACGTGCAGTGGGTGCGTCCCGAAGGTGCGGCTTAGTCCTTCTACTGCGATCACACTTCATAATCTTGCTTCCACGGCGGTCTGCAAGGATGCTGGGTTCTTGAGTCGGGCATCCGGGTCGACGAGTGTGCCGTTGAAATGCTTCGAGAACTTGCGTAGTCGTCAAGCCGCCATGTCCGCCGGTGGTGAGATGTCGCCGCATTCAGAGTCGTGACTTTAGGAAAGGTTGGGCCGCTCGTTACGACATGTCGTGAAATCTTAATACCTTTGCCTCCCATGTCGTGGTCGTCTTGAAAGTTGCCCAAGCATGTCTCCTACTGCGTTAAATTGCACTCGGTCCACCTGCGGTCAAACCGTAGTCATTTTTCTTGCTCCCCTCTCTCCACAAATGTCGACATCCACATCAGCCTTTTTCCCCTCCTCCAGCAGCAATCCTGGTGAAGCAAATGTCTTCCCTTACTGGCTCTTCACGCTGCCCTTCCAGTCCTCCTCGAGTCCTGAGAATGGCAGTTCGTTAAACAAGAGGACGTAATCCTGGAGATGACCCGGTGGTCTCGTTTGTCGTCCTCCTCTGGTACGAGTTTTGGCGTGGTCTTCGTCGTTTGCTGAGTCCGAGCCCGCCGAGTCATCATCTTGCTTCCAAGTGGGATCATTTTCGTCCTCGGAACTGGATGAGCTGGATGCGTCTCTCTCGTCGTCAGTCAGTTCAAGGTCCGACTGGTTTTCCGGAAGAGCGGTGGGTTCGTCGTCTCCTCCATCATCGTTCTCCTGACTGCCTCCTCCAGTGTCAGTCGGTGGTGGTGGCTCTGTTTTTCATCGACGCCGGGTCCCAGTATGGTTCTATCTCACGTGCGTTGATGGTCTTCTCGTCCCTTGCGTCAGTGATCGAGACGATTCTGTAGGTGACTGTGCCACGCTTGGCGAGGACTCGATACGGACCTTTGAAAAAGGGTTCAAGCTTTCTGTCAATTCCCTTGTCTGCGTTCGACAGAACATGATTTCTTGTCTTGACGAGATCTCCTGGCTTGAAGCCTTGCTGGCGATGACGCTGATCGTACGATGTCTTGGTTGATCGTGCTGCTTCGGTGAGGTGAGCAGTGACGAGGTTGTATGCTTTCTTGACTTCCGCTCTCATTGCTTCTGCGTGCTCTTGAGGAGCTCTCGGCGGCGTCGTGTCTGGAAGGCAGATTATCTTCAAGGGTGTCAGCGGATCTCTCAGATGCATTAGATAGTAGGGAGTTTCACCGGTGCTGACGTGAAGAGATGTGTTGATCGCATACTGCAACGTTGGCAGCAGGGGACCCCACGTCGTGTCGCGCTCTGGAGGAAAGCTCTGATGCATCCTTTCATGGTGCGGTGCGCGCGCTCTGTAGGGTTTGACTGCGGGTGGTAGGCCGTCGTGCGGTGGTGCTTTACCCCCGTTGACTCCAAGAGGTTCGTAAGGACTTTCGAAATGAAGGCTGCTCCGTTGTCGGATACTAGGATCCTCGGTGGTCCATGGACGTCCAAGATAACTTCTTTGAACTTCCTCGCAGATGTCTTTGCTGTGGCGGTCTTGGTAGGAATCAGCCAAACATGTTTCGTGAAGTAGTCCATGATGGTCACGGATCTGCCTGTGATGGTGAGTTGATTCTGGCAGAGGGCCGACGAAATCAATGCCCATCATGTGAAATAGATAGCCTGGTATCACCGGTTGCATGCTTCCAATGCGTTGCTGCTGAGAAGTCTTGGAGAGTTGGCAGACGTGGCAGGAACGAACGTAGGCCTTACAGTCGCTGAACATGTGTTGCCAGTGTGCCACTGTTCTTAATCGCTGCATGGTTTTCGTGACACCACGATGACCGGCTTACCGATGGTCATGGCAGTCCTTCAGGAAGGTGTGCCGCAGACTCTTTGGTACGTATATTCTCCACGCCTTGTCCGGATGTCCTCTGCCTGGTGCTAGGGGGTCGACGTAGTACAGGACTCAGTCTGTGTCGAATGTGTACGAGCGTCGAACCTTGGTGACGTAATTGAAGGTTTCCTCCTTGCCAGCGATTTCGGGTCTCGTTAGGGCTCTTGAGATCCTTCGTGCCATGGGATGTCGACTTACGGCAGTGCATCCGGCGTGGGACGCTGTTCTACGGCTTTGACGATTTTCGTTGAAAGATCCTCCTGAGGCTTGACTTTTGCATCTGTTGGCTTTTCTTCGTCGTGGGGAGTCGTTGAGTGCAGGATTGCAAGAGAGCGCATCCACGACTACGTTTTGTTTACCAGGCCAGTGGATAACAGCAAAGTCAAATGTCTGTAGGCGGATGGCCCATCTCGCTGTTCTTGCGGACGAGGTCTTTTTCGAGAGGATCCACTTTAAAGCAGAGTTGTCAGTGACAAGTAGGAACTTCTCTCCTGCAAGATACGTTTCCCAATGCTCAATTGCCTCGATTTCAGCTAAAGCCTCTAGTTCAAACACGGGGTACTTCTTTTCTCTCTCCTTCAACATTCGACTGAAAAACTTCAGGACTCGCACTTTTCCATCAATGTTCTGCGTGAGCATGGCCCCAAGACCTTCCGTGGATGCATCCGATTCTACTACAAAGGGCTTCGTGAAGTCTGGTAACGCCAGGACGCCTGCTGTGAGAAGTCTGTTCTTTAGTCCGTCGAACGCTGCCTGATGAGCATCTTGCCACTGGAAGACTTGATCTTTTCTTGTCAGCTGGTGTAGCGACGCTGCAATTGACGAGAAGTGGGCTATGAACTTCCTAAAGTATCCACAGAGACCCAAGAAGGCTTCCAGCTTCTTCTTTGTCGTCGGTCTGGGACAGTTCCTAATAGCAGACATGTGCTCAGATGTTAATTCTATTCCGTTGGCTGTCACGCGAATGCCGAGAATTTTCAGTTCTGGTATGCCGAAAAAGCATTTCTTCCTCTTCAACGTGAAGCCAGCTGCCCGTAGCCGCTTGAATATTTCCTTTAGGGCCCAACAGTGCTCCTTCCATGTCCTAGTTGTGAAGATGACATCATCGATGTAGAGTATGCAGATCTTATTGATGAGGTCCCCTAGGATCACTGACATGGTTTTTTGAAAGGCAGGGCTCGCTGTTTTGAGCCCGAAAGGTAATACTTTGAAACGGAACGCCCCATGATGGCAAACAAAGGTAGTGCAGTCTTTGCTGGCTGGATCCAACGGGATTTGGTGGAATCCTTGCTCGCCGTCTAAGAGCGAAATGTACTTTGCCCCGGCGAGAAAGTGAAATGCCTTATCGGTTCGTGGGATGGGATAGTTGTCTGTCTTGACCCACGAGTTCAAATATCGGTAATCCAAAATTGGACGGAAGCCTCCTCCATTCTTCTTCCTTTTTCGATGCAAATAATTCGTACACCATTTTGTCTATCTCTTTTTTCAGTGCAGGCCATGTCGAATACACTCGCTGTGAAAGTGGCTTGGCATTGTCTTGAAGCTTGATCGAGTATTCATCATGATCCTTCAACCTACCTGGCTTTCCTGGAAAGATCTTTGTTTTGGTCAAGCAACCAATCAAGAAACTCAAATCCTCCTTCAGTAAGGTTGTTCAACTTGCGTTGACCATCTTCAGTCTAAATGAACCAAGCGGGGTGTTGAACTGGTGTTCCGGGATTCGCCGCGTGAGCCGAGAGCGGAAACGAGTGCCTGACATCTCCGTCGAAATTGCCGATCAGGTTCGCATAGTCGATATGCAATTTGACTTTCCTGGCGTAGTCATTTCCCAAGAGGCAGTTTATCGCAAAGTCGTCCATTACCGTGAAATCCATGTTGATGTGACGTCCGTACGTGACTATGGGAATCGTGATTATCAAATGATAATTTGTTAATCTGGTGCAACATTCCATAAACGAATTGCGCTGGAGCTTCTTGATGCTGCTGTTTCATGCTGTAAATTCTCGCGAATCTCTCTGCATCAGTTGATTTTTTCTGGAATCTCTTCTGCAGTGCAGTCTTTATGCCTTCCCAGTCTTATGGTTTGACTTTCAGAGACCCCCACCAGTGCATATATTGTCCCTGCATACAACATGTCATAGTGCTGTGCGAATCATTTGGTGACAAAGAACTCCCAGTTAATTGCATTGTGGTGTTAGCAATCCACTCTGATAAATTATAACTGTCATTCAATATCTGTGGCTTAAACGACTTGTGAGCAATAACATTGGCAAGGTTGTGTAGCCACTGTGGTTGGTCATTGTTTTCAGCAACACTAAATTATACAGGAGACTGTTCTAAAACATCTTTGCTTTTGGCAAAATCTGGCGAGGAACCTATAAAAATTGGGTTCTTCCACAGATGGGGACCTGAGGAGCTTTTTCAGATTAGGTGGAAATCGCAGTCGGCTCTGTACACCGTGTCGACGGAGTAACTGTACAATACCTTCGCTTCTCCCAGGTAAGTAAGTGACATGTTCCACAGGTTGAGTCGTTAGCTGTTCTGTTTCTTTTGGCCTGCCGGTGTTTCCATGACAAGAAGTGGACAAGAAGTGGAATCTCCTTGGAAGCGATGATATATAGATCAGTGGTCTGCTTCTCCACGCGCGTCCTTTCGAGATTTTTTTTACATTAGGTGATGTGAGAACTTGTTTTTTTCCTCCGTGTTGTGCGTGTATTTATAAAGAAGGAGAACGGTATTTTCTCCGAAAATTCAAGTAGAACTGTGAACTGTGTTCTTCCTGGTGGTTCAGGTGTGATTTTTTTTCTTGAAAAGTCCAATTGTAATTGCTTTTATTTCTTTTCCAGGCATAAAGCCAACCAGCTTAGTGTTGTTTTAGGAGGTATTTAACCTCACATACATGTATTTGAAAACCCAACACTTGATGTTTTTATTTTAACGAAGGCCAAGTTATTTATGAAAACTTCGACTGTAAATTTTATTATTAGCGGCTGCAATAATATTTCACTAATGTTCATGCGTTCTAGCATTCAGGGAATAAGCTGGTATATTTAAACTTTTGAATTATTTATATTTGGGTAACTTTAGCAAAAACTAGGTCTCTGAACTCTACTGATCACGGCTAGCTTTACTTACTAAATTTTACGGACTTTTATTTTTATGTATTTTATGTTTGCCGCCTCCAAAAGTACTTCGACCGTAGTAACGATCCTATTAAAATATCATGTTTGTAAAAAGATTTGAGCTAAACACTTCGTCCCCCCCCCCTCCTTCAATAGTTGTGATACATAATATCGTAGTTTTTATTTATAGGTCTATTCACGTTGTTGTGAGTTCTAAACTCAAGCTAAGGCCTCCCATACCACCAAAGTCGGCAATTCCCTTTGCCCGGCTAGTTGCAGATATTCCCTCCAATCACAATGCTCCCTTCAATTTCCCCTCCACTCAGGAGCACAAGGCTACCCTGCCCGTCCGCGCTTTCATGCCCACTTCCGGTATTGACACCCTGGCCGGACTGAGTCAGTCTCTCCTCCTCAAGAGGTCCCTCTACCCCGCTCCAACCCCCCCCCCCCCCCTCCTACAGGTCCGCCCTTCACTCCACCCTTGCTGCCAGGCAGCTGGTATAAAACAGACCTGCAAGGCTGCATCCACAGCATAGCTCAATTTCCAAATCGGACGTTAGTACGGCGGTCGGAGCAGAGATGTCCCCAGTCCGAGTGTTGCCATGCCGGGCAAGGTAGTAGTTCAGATAACTAGTTTTAACTTTATTTAATTTTCAGAACTTTATTTCTAAATTTTAATTTAAAGATTTAAACTTAACTTTTGACTTTGGAATCACGATTATGGATAGTTAAAACCAACGGCATTTTCTGGTCTCTCCTCCCATAACTTAAGGGTTTAAGGTCCCCTTTCTAAAAACTGGCTTTCTTTCTGTTTGTCTTACAAAATGTAAACAAACTTTTTTTGAGATCACCAAGGTCCTGTAGCATAATTACAAAAGCACAGACTTCGATGGTAGGGCCCTGGTTATTGCTAGCTTGACTCAATGTGAATAAGTAGATTTGATCTTGTGCAAGATGCATTGAAACATAATATTAAACTAAGACTAAGATTGAAATTGTGAGGTACTTTTTCTAACTTAGAGGTGTTTAGGTAACACCAAAGAACATTTTCTATTCAAAATTGTAAGTGTGAATTTTACTTTGAAATTCGTTGCCGATAATTTATTCTTGTAAATTAATTGTGTGCTTTCACTGAAAGCTAGTTTTGTAAAGACTAGTTGCCATGTAAAGTGTTTCTTTTCCCTGTTTATTAAAACCGAGAGTAGTTTTAAACCCAGTTTGCTTCTAGAGAGATTTAATTTGCTAGTGTTTTATCTAAAAACAAATCATTTTTATTTAAAGCCTAAGGTTAGCAATAAACCACCCACCTGGTGGCAGTGAACCAACGATTAGATAGTGCTAAACTTTAGATAGGACATAGACGCTCTATTCCTAACCGTGCAGTAGTGACTGCTATGCTAGTTTTCCTCCGCAAAAGTAAAAACGGCCACCCGAAGTACTTCTAACTTTCCCGAGACCACACCAGATGACGGTGCAGAAAAGTAGGCCCCTGAAGGACCTGTGTGCACCGCTACAGGATATGCTTCAATCAGCGAACCTTCACACCAAAAATATTGTTTATAGTGTGCCCTGTAAACATTGGGGAAACAAATAGGCGAGTTCGCACACATCTTAATGAACACTAATCAGCTACAACAAGCAATGACCGTACAAACAGCATTGCAATGCACGAATTATATACCAAACACCAGACAGATTGGCTAAATACAAGCATTTTGTTGAAGGCAAATACTAGCAATGAAGCACACCTCCGAGCAGTTGAAACCATCGCAATTGTAACGGCGGACGCTACGACGGCTTAGGTGCTTGTAACGCCCCCGGTTTCCCTGGTGTACATGGAGGTTCAGTCTAAGGTTCTACGGTGTTTACGACGACTTTTATGGCATACGCACAACTTTGGGCTACAGTCCCAGCATGGGGGATGGAGCG
Source organism: Lithobius niger (assembly GCA_023313725.1). Lineage (NCBI taxonomy): Eukaryota > Metazoa > Arthropoda > Chilopoda > Lithobiomorpha > Lithobiidae > Lithobius > Lithobius niger. The sequence continues at coordinate 58,761 of JAHWFP010108095.1, forward strand.
CCGGTCCTAATTAAAGGGACCTAACCTTAATACTGTTGGTAATCACTGCCACCAACGGTGGATTTAACTGTTTATACAAGCTAAAAGTTACAAATGGGCTACATAGTTATTTTACACTTAAACAGTTAATCAAACTAGCAAACGAACTGAAGGTTTAACTCCTGGTTTTATCTTTGCAACAGAGAATAAAAGAGCACTTTACATCGCAGTTTGCTTCGAAAAGCTTTTGAAATAAATTATTTAAAAGCAACAAGTTTTGAATTTACAACTTTGTAATTCACAAGATTTCAGACAAACAACGCTTGTGTTTGAATAAAGTTAAATTTTCACATTAGAAAAAGTAATACTGAGTGCTCCGGGAGACACCCGCAAGACTAAACAGCCGCAACTGATAGTAGTCTATCTGACAGTATGTTTCATACACGATCAACCGTCCACAGTTATGTTTCTAAGTTTTCCAAGTACAAAAGATCAACCTCCCTTAGTTCCCACAAAAACTGTTCTAAGAAATAAAAAGCCCGGCAATTTTATACTTAGGCATCAGTATGTTTCTTTCGACTTCCACAAAGATCAAACCGTCATTTTAAATTAAAAAACCATTTAAAGTAAACTAGACAATTGGTTTTTAGGAAGAGCACCACTCTTACGTTATGGGGTGAGAGAACTTAATACGCCGCTTAAAGCTTCACCACCATAATTTTCTCTAAGCTAGAGGTTAAGTTTACGAATTTAAACTATGAATTTAGAATATGGGGGTCCTAAACTAAACTTTTAAAAGCTAAACTACAACATACGAACCACTACCATTTTGCCCGGCATGGCATCCTATGTACATGGCGTCTCCATTCCCGACTGGAGTGACCCTTCTAGCTTGAGAGATCTGTGAGCTGTGCTGTGGGTGCTTGGGGGTGGGGGTTTTTATGCTGGGGACCGGAAGTTCGCGCGGACGGGCAGGAGAGCTGCGGGGGTCGGATTGGCTGAGGGCCATAAGAACAATGGAAAGTGGGAGGAGAAGTCGGTTGAACAAAGGGACTGGGTGCAGAGCCTTTAAAGGAGTAAGGAGATGTAAAGATAGGCCTGTTTGAGTTTTACTCAAGTGAACTTTGGGAAATAGGCCTTTATTTTGAAAGGTTGACTATGGAATAAATATTTACATGTTTGCAACGTGAGTAGGCTCTGGTTAAAGCTTAAGACTTTGGTTTGGGTAATGCATAAAGCATTACTATTAAATTTAATAAGCTTTAACTGAAAACTGCAGTGTTATACACCACAACTAGTTTCGGCTGGAGGGGGGGGGGGAAGGGGAATCGAAGTTTTATGAGCAGTTTGACTTTCGGATTGCTTTGGAACAGATCTTTTATAAATATCTTTTGGTTTTAATAGTAGGGCAAGCTAGTAGTAATATTTGGATGGTTCCAGTCGGGTTTTAGAGGAGAACTAAAACAAACATATATACACTAAAATTCGTGTCCGGTAGAATGCCGATGTCGAATTACTTCGGACTAATGGTAGCGTTTCTGGGGGTAAAAGATTATTATAAAAGTATAGATGCGGTTAAAATAAACTAGTTCAGCTAGATGCTGTAACGCAACAAGTTAATAGGTGAAAGTTAAAAGACAAATCGATCGTTGTGGAAATTTTTCATAAGGATTGCGGCCGACAAACACAATAAAAAATATCACACTAGAAATTGTAGTCTGTACATGTATGGGAGGTTAAGTACCTTCGTAGAGGAAGCCTCTTCTAATAAACACTAAGCTAATGGTTTTGGGCTTTTTGCTCTAAATAGAAACAACAGAATGGAAATACAAGGTTACAAGTCTTCAATAATGGCGGCCATGATGAAGGAGCGCTAAAGTTGGTTTTGGAGCGATTTTCAATTGTTGATTGTGGATCTTCTCTAATGAATTGTTGAATTTGGGCTTCCCCAAGAGGTAGCTATTATAGATGGCTATTAAATGTCGAAGAGTTGGATTGATTTGGTCCATTATTAAAAAAAACGGCGAAATTTGCCCAAGCGAGGTATTTGGGCGCTCAAAATAAATTTTGGCTTCGTTCAGCAAAACGAAGGCTTTTCGGAGGCACACGTTTACACAATCCAACATTTTCAAAATGGAGTGGTGCCTCTCATAAATACTCAGGAGCCAGCCTATCCTCAAGTGGTTAAACTAGTCACTCCAGATCTGTCGACTCGCCTCAATGCAAAATGGTGTTGTGAACTTAAAAGTGTTGTGAAGTCTGCTATGTAGTTGTAAATTAAGGGAGACATATTGTGGTGATTTTTTATTGCTACTGTTATCTATGTTGCCCATTGTTGTAATCGCCTTGCATGATGTGCGTGTTGATTATTAATCATAGTTTGTAATATTGTTGTGCTCTTGAGCACTGTTGAAATCTAATCCCTATTAAATAAAACTATCACTTTTTTTTGGAATGCAAACCCAGTAACAACACCAGCATTTCCTCTTTAATTATTTCGCAACGATAGCATTATGATTTAGGCATTAAGGAGGAATTGGCCTATAGCGGCCATGTTGTATTCGCCCTGCTAAGGGTTATGAGTATCGTTACCCTTTGTTGTTGTGCTGCAGCTCCATCAGGTTTGTATGGTCCCTAGAGGTGTAAGTTAGCTAGTCAACTAACCAATAATTGCTAGGTAGTTACAGGGACGTTTGGTGGTCGTGCCAAATAAGATCGGGCTGGTCAGATAGCCACATCCAAGCTGGCCTGAGACAGGGACTACCGTACCACCTAAGTTTACGTAAGTCGAAACCCTTTAGCTAACTTTCACTCTTTAGGGAACCCCTTGGGTTTGCATTGAGGATTCTACCCCTTTTTCGTGACATGCAACATGTTTTGGTGCCGAAACCCTAATGTGAATGGAATCGGGGGTAAACGTAAACAAACAATGTAAAGGTCGGAAAAGTAAGCTGCATTTGAAATATCAAAAGAAAGTCGGTTATTTTTGTTTTTTTAAGTTAGAGAGGAAAGGCTGTACAAGTTACATAATTAATTTTGTTTAATTTGAAAGGTGAAACGTGAGCAAGCCTAAGTTTGGCTACACCCGGGCCTTTATGACAGTGAATCCTATTAATTCAATGAAATAATTTATAAGATTAAAGCGTATCGTAATTAATTATCATGGATCTTGACCAACTAAAGCAGAGCCGTGTGTCGAGGAGAACTTCGGTAGAGCATACCATACTAAAGTTAGCCAAAAGTATAGATGGCACAAAACGTGATGAGGTGGAGATTTGCCTTAACCAGTTGATGGCAAAAGAAGCGGCCTTAATTCCGATACTACAAAAACTTGAAGAGCTTAGTGATGTAGGGGAATTGGACGATGAAGTAAAAACAAACAAAGCTTTACTAGACGTCATAATAGCTGAAAAAGTAAAAGCTAATCGTTTTTTGGGCGCAATCACGTACAACACCAGCGACAGTTACTCCAGCAGATGTCTGTAAAACTAATAATGCTAAGTTGCCAAAGTTATTAATACATAGTTTCGACGGTCAGCAAGGCGACTGGGAAAGATTTTGGGAGCAGTTTAAATCCGGAGTAGACGCAAATACGTCAATATCTCGGATTGACAAATTTAACTATTTAAGAAGTTTCTTGGGCAAGGAAGCAGCAAGAACCGTAGAAGGCTTGTCTCTTACCGACGCAAACTATAACTTGGCGAAAAGTTTATTAAAGGAAAAATATGGTCGCAAGGATGTGTTGGTCAACGAACATATTAACAAATTATTGAAAACCGCACCTGTGAAGATGCCAAAAGATGGTCGTGACTTACGCAGATTGTTAAAAGAATTTAAAATAAATATGCGAGCCTTAGCGAATTTGGGAACAGATGTTTCGTCAATGGGTGCGATTTTGTGTCCAATACTTTCGAAATCCATTCCTGCATCGTTATTAACTGAGTGGAACCGGAAACCGAATAGTGCCGGAAATGAGGATGTCGCCATTTTACTTGACTTCATCAAAAATGAATTGGTAAACATAGAACAAGTTTACAGGATTTCGACAGAGAATTCAAAAGAGGACAATCAATATCGAACCGGAAAGTGTGAGGGAACTTTTAATTCGTCCTCAACATTAATGACAACTCAGACCTAAAGTGTGACTGCTCCAAGAAATCGTATTGCTCAAAAATCGCCATTTTGCGTGTTCTGTGATAATTCGTCACATTTTTCATCCGTTTGTTCAGAGGTGGTTACCAATGCTGCTCGTCACAATGCCTTAAAGAAATTTAGACGATGTTTTAAATGTTTGAAAAAGTTTCACCAAAGTGCTTCGTGTAGGGTGCCGGTTACATGCCGCATATGTCAACAATCACATCACACCTTCTTGTGTTCAAAACGTGAAAATCAAGAAACGTTAAAGCCTAAAGGTGAAGCCAAATCTTTGTTGACCGCAGCATCTTGCCATGCGAGTGCCGCAAATAAATCTACTCCTACGATGTCTGTACTACAAACAATACGTGTATGGATAAAAGGCGCTAATGGTATGGAACCAGTGGTAATGCTGCTTGACGGTGGTTCTGAGCGATCTTTCATAACGGATCGCATAGTGCAGAAACTGAACCTCGTTTCAACTCAAAAGGAGAATCTTATAGTACATACATTTGGCGGTCAGAGTAGATCGCAGCTAAGTCATCGCATTCCTATAGTGCTCGCGGGAAACAACAATGTGCAATTACAGATTGAAGCATTTCCAAGTGCCTGATATTTGCGATGGCGTCAACTTGTGGGAAGCTGGTCGTATTGAAAACTTTCTGAGCAGCAAACGATCGCAAGGTTGGTCGCAGTTGATGGGTCCTGGAGAAGCTGTAACTGTTGATGTTCTACTGGGTACTGATTATTATTGGAAAATAGTAACAGGTCATATGAAGCGTCTCTCTCCCTTTTTAATGGCCACGGAAACCATATTTGGATGGCTGCTGCAAGGTAGCACTATGACTCATTGTCAGTCAACTTCTACTACAATGCTATCACTGCTTTGTTTGACAGAGGATTCACAAAATGAAAGCTTAGACAAACAAGTTGCACATTTTTGTGAACTGGACTCAAGTGGAGTTATGGCCTTTGAAGAAAAATCAGAATTTTCTTTACAAGAAGTGGAAGTTCGGAAGAAATTTGAAGAGACAACTATATTTAAAGATGGCCGTTATCAAGTACAAATACCATGGAATAATAAGAAGTCAGAATTGTGTTGTAATTTTGGCATGGCAAAGGAGCGTTTACGTCGTTTACTGTTCAAACTTCAAAAGGATCCAGTCTTACTTGAACGCTACAGAAAAGGAGTTTATGAATATTTGAATAATAACCACTCTGAAGAAGTTTCCTTTGAGGTAAACCGAGATGTACCTGTTTATTACATGCCACACCACCCAATAATAAAGGAAGATCGAAAAACTACAAAAATCTGTATTGTATTTGATGCCTCCTCTAGTAGTGGTTCCGGATTATCTCTGAATCAATGCCAATACGCCGGGCCTAGTTTGAATCCTCTAATCCACGACTTGTTACTTCGATTTCGGTGGCACAAGGTGGCAATCTCGAGCGATCTTGAAAAGGCCTTTTTGCAAGTGGAATTACAAGCCCATGACCGTGACGCAACAAGATTTCTCTGGACGGATGAAGAGTGGAAACCTGGTAAAGAGCCAACCTTAAAAGTTTTCAGGATGACACGAGTTTTGTTTGGAATGAAAGCCAGCCCTTTTTTACTTGCTGCTGCCATCAGATTTCATATAAAAGGTCATTCAGATTCGACACCAGAGATTCGCAAGATTTTAGACGAAAACATGTATGTGGATGATTTACTTACTGGAAGTGGTTCCACGGAAAAGGCTTACCTAATTTCGGAGCAAACAAATAATTTAATGGCCAAAGGTGGCATGTTGTTGAAGAAATGGGCTACCAATGATCCATTAGGCTACAAGCACCTCTACAGTCGTAGCTTCGGCCGCTACAACTTGGTGGTAGCGGTGAGATGAACAGGTGCTGTTCCGTCAAGCGTTTTCCCCCCTGCCATGCTACTACTACACTTGAACAACTCTTCAATCTGTCAAGCCGCAACTAGGACGTAAGTTGCAAGAAAAAGATGTCCGTGACTCCGTCAAAATAGTCACCCGAAAAAGACGCCTGCATTGCCGCTATAAATCAATGCTTCCCCAGCCCCAGTAACAACGCCGTTCCTGGAGCCAGACGACTGGAGCCGCAGCTTCACCGAGTGGACTCCTGCCCAGCCGAGATGCCCGCATCTACTGCCTGCATCAACCCGTAACCAGCGAGGAGGAACCAGCCAAGAAGGCCGCGGTGCTCTGTTGCTGTCTGCTGTGCCGTGGAAAAACCAACCATCGCCGCAGTGAGAGAGATCCAGAGACGTTCTAGTACGACGCCCGTGGAATACAGTGTCGTCGTTCGACGGTGGGACGATTGGCCTGACGTGGATAGACTGACCGCACAGTGATTGTGTTTTCTGGGTAAGTGTGCATAGGATATGCTTTGGCCTGCCAAGCCTAGTGTTGTAGTTAGAAACATTTATGTATTTTAATTATTTATACACCAAAGCTAGGGGTCGTTAGAAAGTATTTTCCATTGCTAACGCTTACTGGATTAGGATGAGAAACGGTTAAATTCGTGCTCAGTCTTAACTTAAAGTGAATTAATTTAGCGGCTGCATTTTAATTCCGTAATTCATTTATACAAGCTGGATTTTTGAACGTAACGTTAAAATTTCCCGAAATGGCTACTTTCGACGAAATTGTAGAAGGTCTTAAAAACAAAGAGCTTAATAAAGCCTGTTTAGACTTAGGTTTAGCAGTAAGTGACACTAAACAAATATCACTTAAAAGTTTACGTGATGCAGTTGACGATAACAAAGTTTCTTTAACTGACTTGCTGACACGCTAGAAAGTGCCATGGACAGGAGAGATTTAGCCATTCAAACTAAAAAAGAAATAGCTCTTAAAGAAAATGAGTTGTTTTTGAAAGCCGAAGAATTAAAGTTAGAAGCTTTAACCCTTTAAGGACGGGTGCGCCCGAATGCGCCCGCTGTATAATCATTGTTTACAGCTCTTCTACAAGTCATATCGAAAACTTCCAGCCAATTACAGTAAACTTTAAACTGGGATATGAAAGCCAGATCATTAAGGATAAAAATGACACAGGTTTCATTCCCTTACCTCAACTGGGTGAGAAGCTGCGATTTTTTTTCTACAAGTCTGCTATAAGTTCTTAGCGCACACACAGTCCTTAAAGGGTTAAAGGTTGCCGATGCGGATAAACGCAGGGCCCACGAACTTGCATTAATTGATCAAGAGGCACAAATACGTGACCGTGAAGCGCAAATTAGAAAACGCTTTAGTACAAAAGCTCGATAAGCAGATAGAATTAGCTAGGCTAAATTCTGCCAGTTCTGGACCATCCAGTGGTACAGTAACCCCGAACCCTCAACGAGATCCAGTAAGCAAACCCGGCAAAATTGCCGATGTTGTACGTTTAGTGAATAGATGGACGTCCGACTCAGAAATTAACAGTTTCCTTAAAATCTACGAGAGAACTTTGTTAACGCAGAAAATTCCCAAAGAGGAATGGGTGGTAGGCTTACAACCTCTTTTAGGTTCAGTATTAATCCAAGAGTGTGATCAGCTCCAAGATGCTGACATGCATGACTATGAGATCGTTAAGACTAAACTTCTTGACAGGTTTGTACAAACTGAAGAGTCGGTGCAAACCCAGTTTCGTTCCCTAGAAAAATTGCCGGAGCAATTATTTCACGATTATGCTTTCAATCTGGAAACCTTGTTTTCCCGTTGGGTCTCACTAGCTAAAGTAAATAAAAGCTATGACCAACTAGTGAATTTAATTTTACTAGAACAGTTCACGAAAGCCTGCCCAGTTGCTTTACGCAAATGGCTTCCCGACCAAATCAAAATCGGCACTCTTGCCGAGGCAGCATAACTCTGTGACGAGTTTACAACACGCAATAAACAAATTGCAGCGGACGTTTCGTTGAAAACGAACACGACACAACCTAGTGTTCAGCCGTCTAGTAATGCTTCTAAAGCATCTTCTAACAACCGAGGTGGTAACAGGAGTTATCAGGCTGCAGCTAAACCGGACGGTACTGCAGCGCCCTTACCGGACTCCACTAGTGGGGATTCGGCCAGCAACAACTACGGCTCCTCTAACCGTGAGTTTGATCGGCCACGTGTGCCAAGGACTAACGATGGCACGTGCTTTTTTTGTAAACGGCCCAGCCATAGACGTTTAGAGTGTAAACTACGTATTGCCCAAGAACAAGCTGATGCAGCTGCAGCAGTTAACTGTAATTTCGTGAGCAACAATCCTCCCGAAATCGTTTTGTCCAAGCACATCCATGAATGGTCCGTGAATGGAAATAAATGTTTGGTTTTGAGAGACACAGGGTCTACTCACGACGTCATTGATAGGAAACTTGTACGTCCTGATCAATTCACGGGTGAATATACCCATTGTTCAAACACTCTTACAGAGCAAACCACCGCTCATGCAATTGCCATGATCGAAGTTCAAACCCCGTATGGGCCTTTAAAAACAGAGGCTTTGGTCTTAGACCACATGGGAAATCATTTCCAAATGCTTTTGGGTGTTCCCTCCCAGACTATTCTGGAAGAAAAAGGTTTGAAATCGTTACCCCAGTATTGTAACGCTGTAACCCGTTCACAAACTCGAGTAGACCAACAACTCCCGATAGTGAAACCAAATTATCGTGAGATCGACTCTGAAAGTGAAGACGACTCAGATGACAATTCTGAACAACGTGTAGTCCCTCCCCCTGAAACTACACAAGGTTTTGTTAGCCGTAAACTTGAGAGTTTAGACGACGCCATACTTGGCCCCCAAACAGATCAATTCTCTGAGCTGTTAAACATCAACAAAACCGAATTTGCTAAGTTTCAATTAAATTGCCCAACTTTACAAACTTGCTGAAGACTGCCGAGATTCCCATCGAGCAGCAAGATGAGAACACACAGTTCTACATCGAAAAAGGGTTGCTTTATCGTAGACCTTTTCGACCTTTAGGTAAGCCGGTAATCAAGAACCAGTTAGTGCTTCCTAAAGGATGTAGAAGTTTTGTGTTAGACACTGCTCACGCAAATGCATGGGCTGGCATTTAGGCCGGTCCAAAACAAAGGACAGAGTGTTATCCAACTTCTATTGGCCCCACTGTTTCACAGATATTGAAACTTACGTCTTGACTTGTTTAACTTGCCAAAAAAATGGCAAAACACGGCAAAGGTTTGTTGCTCCCATGGTGCTAGTGCCCATGGACGGTGAGCCCTTCAATAGATACATTGTTGATATTGTTGGACCCATCAGGCCTACTAGTAAGGCTGGTTATAAGTATATATTATCATTGCTTGACCCCGCAACAAAATTCCCTGAAGCTGTTCCCCTCAAAGAGGCTAACAGTCAGAGTGTTGTTGATGCACTCCTGGTAATTTTTTCCCGACTAGGATACCCGAGCGAGCTCCAGTCTGACCTGGGCTCATGCTTCATTTCCGAACTCACAACTTTATTTCTTGAAAGATGTGGAATTAAGTGTGTGAACTCTATTGTGAACCATCCAAAGAGTAACAGCGTGGAACGCTTCCACCGTACGCTCAAGGCAGTGCTGCGAGCTGTTTGTCACGAGCATCCCCACGATTGGGAACGATGCCTTCCAGGCGCCATGTTTGCCCTGAGAACTGCTCCACATGAGAGCACAGGCTTTACTCCAGCTGAGTTAGTCTACGGACGCAACCTCAAAGGCCCACTGGAGCTTGTTAAAAGCCAATGGATCGAGCCAGACGTTCATCCATCCGTCCTGGAGTACATCTTGGACTTGCTTCAAAGATTCAAGTACTCACGGGAACTCTCACTTGAGAATATTGTAAAAAGTCAAGTAAAAAGAAAATCTTACTATGACATTAAGGCAGTTGAACGGAATTCAAAGTTGGTGATAAAGTCCTAGTGCTAAAGCCAGCTAGAGCCAATAAATTAGAGATTTATTGGGATGGCCCTTGCGAAGTTTTGAAACGGTTGTCTGATACCAACTATCTCATTAAAAAGTCGTTTGGTTTGCAAAAAGAAACAGTGTATCATGTAAACCTTTTAAAACCCTATCTGCCTAAGGAAGGTGCCAGTAATTTCCCTCTTTCTGACGAACGTGAATTATATCACAAGGACCATGTCTGGACAGGCCAGCCGGGTGATGGTCACCTCACTTCTAAAGAAGCCATGTCTCTCTTTAAGAAGATCCGCGATTTAACTGAATCGCAGAAGATTGACCTACTAAATGTCTTTGACAAAGTAGATGGAGTTTTTTCGACTCTGCCAGGTCAAACTGACCTTGTTGTACACGACGTTTAACTTGTTTACTCTCAAGTCAAACCTTGCAAGTATTATCGCCACGCGAAATACGAGCGAGATCTAATTGTTACAGAGATACAGCGTATGCTCAATCTCGGTCTTATCGTTGAAACCGATTCTCCCCACGGCTCTGCTATGATAATTGTTCAAAAGGAAGATGCTAGTCCTCGCCCAGTAGCTGACTACCGCGAGCTCAACAATAATACAGTCACCAAAGACTACCCCATTCCTAATATTGAGGAGTGTATCGAACGTGCCGCAAAGTGGACATTTATTTCTATCTTTGATTTGAATCGTGGATTTTGGCAGGTGCGTTTGACGCCCCAAGCTTTCTTGGCTGCCACTATCACTACTCCCATAGGGAAATTTGCTCCCCTGATGATGAATATGGGAATGAAGAATGCCCCACTTTGCTTCCAAAAGCTAATGGATAATGTCACTCGTGGCATGGAGGAGTACGTCAACACTTTTCAGGATGACACTGCTGTTGGTGCTGAAACTTGGCCACAGCATCTCGACAATGTCTTAAACTTTCTCACTGCTGTCAAGAAAGCCGGGCTCACTGTGAATGCAAAGAAGTCGCAGGTTACTTGCAGCAAAGCCACCTTTTTAGGTCACGAGGTTGGCAATGGATCCCACACACCCTCTGAGGTTAAGGTCCTTGCAGTGCAAAAATTCGCACGTCCCCAAACCAAGAAAGATGTCCGTTCCTTTCTAGGCCTCGTTGGTTATTATCAAAGATACATTAACCATTATTCCGAAATCTGTGCTTGTCTCACAGACTCCTTGAAAAAGGAGGCACCAGATCCTGTTTTGTTGGATGAGTCCAAACAAACTGTGTTTGACTCTTTGAAAACTGCCTTAGTGACGTTTCCAGTCCGACTGTTGCGACTGTTCCGACGTGGCATGGGCTGCGTGTTGTCCCAAGTGTTGGATGAAGACGAACACCCTTGTTTGTACGTTTCACGCAAACTTACAGCTAGGGAGCAGAATTATGGCACGACTGAAAAAGAATGTGCGTGTTTGATTTGGTCTGTTGCTAAGTTACGACCCTACATTTATGGGACAAAATTTGTCATCGTATCAGATCATAACCCGTTACATTGGCTCAAGCAAAAATCCCAGATTGCTTAGGTGGAGCCTTACCCTACAAGACTACGACTATACAGTTCGTTATAAACCTGGAAAGAAACATGTCAATGCCGACACACTTAGCCAGTATTTTGTTTAAACAGTAAAGTTGTTCAAACATCTTGTTTTCAGTAAAAATTGACTGAAAATTAATTTGTGTCTCTATTTTGACATTTTGGTCTGTTGGAAGCTCATCCTTAAGCAACTTCCAGTTAATCCCTGTTTTGGACTTCACACCTAAATTTTAAGTGCCAATGCTTGCTCTTTTTGTCATTATCAACGCCTTCCTCCGTGGAAGGATAATTACAAAGATTGTACGACACGTTTAATAATATTCATTAGGAGTATTCTACGGGGGTTGCAACTTGTTCCCGGTTGGCCCTTCTTTAAGTTTTATACGAAATGGTTTTCTTTACAAAAAACTATCAGTCTACCCCTGGGAGATAAAGGATAGCCCTGTTTAGAAGGTTGTTGGTTTTTATCCACAAACCCCCCAGTGTACTCTTTTCATGTATAAGTTATTTGGTAACCTTAAACCATTCTAGTGGTATTATTTGCTGTTAAATAGAGCCGGTGTTCTCCCACGTGTTCATAGAATATTCTCTTCTAACAGTTAGCGCAACCAAGGTTGAGGGTGGACGGCGAGGTGTTTTCGGTAGTTTCATAGCTAAAAAAAAATCTACAATTTGACATAATCCGGACTCGTGAGAACGATTAAGTGGCGGGACGCCTCATTTGAAAGTATTCTTTTACAACAAAATTAACTTTGTATTTCTAGTGTGTTTCTTGATATTTGTATTTCCTTTTGCCCCACTCTCTGAATGCTTGTACGATTTTCCTACACAGTAGCAGCGCGGACAGTATTTAGCTAGTGGTTGCAGAAATAGTGTTCTTAATTTATGTATTTTAACTTTGCTTCAAAATTAATTAAGCCACAAAAACGTTAGTCCCCCAAAAATATAAAACGGCGATTTTAATTTTTGCAAAACCAGTGTTTTTTTTAAACTTTGTAAAACGATCCTGGGATAGGACTAAGTATCCCCTGGAGGTGTATTTCCTCAACACTGGAGATGTATTTTCTCACCGGAGGTGTATTTCCTCAAAACTGATGCATTTATACATTTGTACAATTTTGATTACAGTGCTTGGCAGTTCAAGTTATTGGCATATCTTGTGTGCACTAACCTTTCTGTTTTAGCTTCTATTGTAGAGTTCAACAGAAACCCCAAATAGAATCTCCATGGTGGGGAGCTGTAAAGAAGGCCCGAGTTCTTCACCCGATTTGAGAGGATACCTCAACTCAAACTAACAACAACCTGAGGGAAACTTCGTTTACGGCAACGAACACTTTTTTTTTCTCGGCACCTCGGCCGTGAAAAACACCACTTTCAAACACCTGTAACTTCCAAGAAAATGGTCCGATTCGCCTCATCTAAACAGCTCTTAATAGCCACGAACTTTATCGTTTTCCCCCGCAAACAGAACCCGAAAATTCCATCTAGAAGTCATTCTACAGCATTTAGAAAACGCACGAAACAGAAGCCGTAAATCACCGTAGCGCACGAGACACCATTTTCGCCATTTGTAAACATTGTAATTATTTTTATTTTTCACGTAGGCATAAAGCCAAAGACATTAGTTTAGTGTTTACTAGGAGGAGCTTCCTCTGCGAAGGTACTTAACCTCGATAATAATTGTACAGACACTTTGTTTTGATATTTCTTAAGTAGATTTAAGGTGACGATCTAAGATGCACTTGAGAAATGTCCAACACCCAAAATCCGTTTTACGTCTACAAATATTAGTTCAACTATTTAAAATGCGTTTTAGCATTCACTGGTAACCTTAACTTTTACTTTATAATAATCTTTTAACGTAATCTTTTGCCATCCCAACTACCGGAGCTTAGGCAACATCTAACTTACGAATTTTCCAGGACACGTCTTTTCTAGTTTTCCGTAGTTGTTCTTAGCAAAACCGACTTGGCTTCGATTAAGTAAACCTGGCTTCCCATTGTTAATAACCGAATTTATTGAGATCTTTCCTTCAATAGTCGCGATGCATAACATCGTGGTTTAATAAGAAAACAATCCGTAGTAATTAAAGGCCTTTTTCACGTTCCAAACAATGAGTTTAACTCAACTGGCCTCTCTCTATCACACAGTCTATAGTTATTCCTTCAAACGGCGCCAAGCGAAAAATCCTTTGCGCTGCCGACTTTTCTATTGTTCTCAAGGCCCTCACCCAACCAGACCTCGAAGCTCTCCTGCCCGTCCCCGCGAACTTCCGGTAATGAGTATAAAACCCCAGCCCCAGGAGGCAATCGTTAGCACACGCTCAGCAGATCTCAAAGCCAGAGGTGACTACGCCAGTCGGTATAGGAGATGTCCCGTCCGAGTGTTGCCATGCCGGGCAAAGGTAGTTGGTTCGTATTAGACTAGTGTTAGTTTAGAAAATTTAATTTTGGAAACCCCATTCGAAATTTTAGTTTTAAACTTAACCTAACCTTAAGCTTTGAGGGAATTATGGAGGTGGAGCCATAGTCGGCATTCTAGGCCCCCATCGCCATAAAGTCAGGGTTCACGGTCCCTTTCTAAAAACCACCTTTCTTTCCGTGTTTATTATTATGAACAATCTAAACACTAAATCTGCATTTAGACGACGTATTTTCCAGGGTGCTTCCCCAAATACTAAGGATCTACAGATTTGTTGATTTGATCTTAGGTCGGACTTGAAAAACAAAATCTTGACTATTTGTGTAATTCCCGCGGTTTGCACCAAATAGATTTATATCATGTAATTCCTGCGGTTTGCATGTTATAACGGGTTCCCGAGGTCCCACAAACATTTTCTAATCGAAATTGTCATTTTTACTCTTCATCTTGTAGTTGAAGTTTGAGTTGAATTTAATGTAAATTCTTGTTGATTTTTCCTGTTGTAAAAATCGCCGTGCTTTAACTTAAAGCCTATTTTCTTGTATTGACACTAGTCGAATTTAAATGTAATTGTTTTTATATTTTGTCTGCATTTTAACAAACCTATGAGTTTGTAAAACGCTTGTTTTTCTGCCAGTTAGACTAAATGTAGAAGTTATAGTTCTTAAGAAAAACACTTAATAATTAAACTTAGAGCTGCATTTAGAAACACCCACCTGGTGGCAGCGAATACCCCCCTTTAATGTTTTCTAGTTAGCCTACAGTTAGGACTCTCTGTTACCCATACTGGGCCAGTAGCATACGTGTGCTGTTTTCTGTAAATGTAAAAACCGTCACCACAACTGGAAGTTAAAGGTCAAAACCATCTTGATGTCGGCGAGGCTACAAGCACCTCTACAGTCATACCGTCGGCAGCTACAATGCATTGCATGTGGACCTATTTTGGTGAGGATTACCCAAGAACATTTTACTTCAGCTGCGGGGAGCAGAGTTTTCCCACTTGCGAGGTGTGAGTGAATTGGCGTCAACATTAAGTTAACCCATTTGCGAACTACTGTAAAAATTGCCGTTCGGACCCGCAGCAAAGACCCATTTTTCGTAGGAATCGAATGAGTTAGGCAGCGGGGAAGGTTCTAGACTGGGAGTGGTAGGTCTGTAGTTGTTTCCCCGATCGAAAAGGCTGTTAATTTCCACACTGGAAAGCGGTTCACAATCACCAACCAAGGGAGAAGCATTAGCTTCTTTATGGAAAGGTCCAGTGGTTTGCTGTGATGACAAGGGTCTTTCGGAGTAGATTGAAATTTCCTGATGATCCTGGCACTCTTGGAGACTTCGTATATGAAGGTTCCTGGCACTCTTGGAGACTTTGTATATGAAGGTTTCCGAATGGCCGACGAATTGATTTTTGAAATTGCCCGTGCCGTGGACGATGTTCTTTTCCCCGAGAGAGGAGACTTCACTTCGTTGTTGGTTTTTTTGTTTCCTTCCAATGCAGTCACATTTGATTTTAGCATCGTATATTTCAGCTTCAATTCCTTGAGTTTCTGATGAGAACGTTCATGGTCGGTTTTACCATCAAACGACTGCTGGGAAATGTTTAAGAAATATTTGTGGAGTGTATCCAAATTTTGGAAAATTGATTCCTGCTGTTCCATAGATAAATCCGGAAGGTAAAAATACAATCCTGACCCTTACAGAAATATTTGGTAGTTTTTATACAACGAAAAAAACCAGCAAATAACACGCAAACTGCAATGATAGTAAAGTGGTATATTTTTGATTGCAGACTGTGTGTATTTGTTGTATCATTAGACTATGAATAGTGTGTAAACTGCATGCAGAAAAACTACCTTCTAAAAAGAATACCATTCAATGCATTCAGCTTTGCACATGTAGTTGGTTTCATTTTACTACCAACTGATGTGAAACTGGTTGTATTGAACAATCCTTTGCAGACAGTTGGTTTTATATTACTCCCAATTGATAGGAAGTCGGTTGCGTTTTACAACTACTTTGTGCTCAGTTGGTTGCATTTAACCAGTTGATATGAAACTGGCTGAGTCTGTTACTACTTTGCACACAGTTGGTTGCGTTTTACAATCAAATGATGTAAAAGTGGTTGCATTTTACAACCTCCTAGCACACAGTTGGTAGTATTTTACCATCAACTGATATAAAAGTGGTTGCATTCAGGGACGTAGCGGCAGGAGGAGGGGGGGGGGGGGCACGGCCCCCCCCCCCCCCCACTCATTCTCCCAGTCGGCAAGTTCGTGAGTGAAAAACATTAATCTGTCGTTGCACGTGCACGTGTTATTATTTGTTACACGGGACGAAATAACCGAGTCGGCATTTCACCTTTGCTCATTTACTCTGTTCCCCATTCGGGAAATTCGTTAAAGATATTAAACTTTCTTTACACATGCGAGTTATTTATTATACGGGAGGCAAAAAATGACTCGGTATTTCACCTTTGCTGATTGCCTCTTTCCCAGTCGGTAAATTCGTAAGTCGACTGAATGTTTCGTATAGAAGACAAAATTTCATACGAAAAAAAAAACCAAGTCGTCTTATCGCTTCGTTTCTTTTCCCCTTTCTGGATACTTTTAACTTTTCTATAAATCGTCACTTCATAACTTACCTTGGGCAGGGATTCAGTTATCTCCACGTGAAATCGTATTGACACGTGCGCAGTAAGGGTCATCCTAAATAAGAAAGTGAAGGAACTATTTGTTTATTGCGAAGTGAAGTGTTCGTCACCACCTTGTTGAGTACTTATTAGTTGTACGGCCGTAGACTGGCTGAAATTGATTGTCCCTTCCGAAAAAATTGTTTAACATTCTGGAAACCCGTTTCCGTAAAAGAATTTGGCGCACACAAATTTCTGTTTAAAGCATCAAAGAGCGCAAAACGAAATACGGTTTAATTCGTTCGGTTTTACTGAGATAAGCTTATGGCCTACAGTAAAAAAATACGATTTCTGAAATGCTGACACGCAACGAAAAATAAAATACGAATTAAAAATGTAGCTTTTTAGCAGATGTACTAAACTATCTATTTTGGTATTATACTTTTGACCGAACCATAATATTTTTAACGACCTATTCGGACTTTTGTAGCCTTTTCACCGAATAATTATATTAAGTGTTAAAGACACACTATCAGAATAGAGTCGTTAAAATATCTACGGCCAACCATACGTATATAGCGAAAGCAAAGCACCAGTGTATATGGCACCACAGCAACTTGCATTTATCAAACAAAGAGGCGCTAAGCTGTATTTAAATTATTCAGTAAAATTTAATCGTGTTAGTGGTTAGGTAAAATAGCGTAGAACGATACGGAATTAAAAATTCAAGTCCCATGTTTAAAACTTAGATGGTTTCAACGATGGAAATCTGAGGGAAAGGTAAGGAACTAACTGTTCAATGGAAATTACAAAACCATTTAGGGCCTATTATTTAAGCCAGCAAGTTATCGTGATACAAAGTATATATCAGAGCAAATGTTAGTGTCACCAACTTTTACCTACCAACCCCGGTCACTTCAGTTCACGGTAAAACCGTGCTGGAAAGGTGGCAGCCATTTTTTCCTGATGTCAATATAATACCAAAAATTATGTAAATTCTTTCAACCTTTTGGCTTTTGGATTTAATCTAAATGACGATACAAACAACTATTTTAATTTTGTTTTCATTACTGTCTCTATTAATCAAAAATGCGTTAAAAATTGAAATTGAACTTCGAATTTTAAAGACAGTGGCAACAATAAAATCGCAAAGGTAAAAGCAGACTAGCAAGTTCAGGAAGTCTGGAAATTCTGATAAGCCTTTGATCCTCAATGATCGACAATATCCATTTTCGTTAATTGGTCCTCTCCCCCCCCCCCTCCCCCCGCCTCCAACCTGGTAGTCTTCTACAACTGCCAGTCCGCCTCCAATCTGTGTTTAGGCACTATTTTTACCTAGGTGGGCAGGGCAGCTGGGTAGAACTTAAATCGACTCAATCAGAAACACAAACACTGATTCACTTTTCACCAGCTGGATGGCGCCATTACGGCATATTTTCGATGTTAGAGCTGTTTAATGAATATAAACTACCTTGAATTTAAATTCATCACGGTACTTCGCTAATCCCATCGAGTAGTAGTTCGAAGATTAAATGAAATATATGAAAATTGCTAAATGTGCAATTTTCAATTATTTCATTTAACGTTTGAAGTCTTTAGTCGGTGGGATTAGCTTGGCAAAAGAGCTTGGCGTTTGATATCACTACTTCACACGGCCGAAAAGTATGGCGGGATTCCTTAACAAGTTTTGTTTTGGAGTAGAATCAGATATTTTCGGTCCAAATTGATGAAATCCATTTTTTTCTTAGTAAATATGAGATGGAAACAATAATCTAATTTTTTGGTCTGTTTTTTTTTTTAGTTGGCTTTCGTTACATTTTGAAGGCAGCAGTCAGGTTTTTTCATATAATTATCATTTCTTATTAGTACTGCAGACGCACGGATTTATTTAATGTTCTGTTTGGCATTGTTGCATAATAACACTGTTTAAAACAATGTAAAACAATGTAAAACAATCAATTTGGTCGTTTAGAGGTCACTAACCCCTGAACCACTTGACCAATAAGAAGAGGCCTTATGAAAAGGGCACATCTCCGTGGCAATACCTGTAAAATGCCTTAAGATCCAGCTTTATTCACCCCGTGAAAGCATTTATTTTCGTGATACAAAAAAAGCGTTACTAGTAGAACATTCGCCAACACCGAAGAATACTTTGGACATTAAATGAAAACTTGAACATTGCTACTAAAAGTAGCAATATTCTAGTTTTCATTTAACCTTCGAACTATTAACTTGGTGCGATTAACTTGGCGAATGTTTCGGTGTGTTGATATCACTCCTTTGAAGGGCCGAACCATTCGAATCTTGGCGGCCCCTTGTACCAGTTTTGGTGTTTGATATGATCAACGTTACTCACGTCGTTTTTTCAACAATAAAAACGTTAAGCTGTGTCACTAACAATGAATTTTATGTTGTCAGGAGACCAAAGTCTCCCAATTAAACAAGTTTCAGCCTTTTCTGTCGCATTGTTATTTAACCTAAAATGCCTGAAAACAGCCTACCTCAGCTGTAAAGACACAACGTGTCTAGTGGTGCCATGCTCATCTATATTTTATCTGTATAGGTGTAATCGTTTATCATTTTAGCGGGTGATACATTAGCATCTGTCTTGATTATGAAGAAAATCCATAAAACAAAAGCAAAAATCTTTAAACAAAGGGTTTTCAAATGCTCTTCGAGGATCTGTACCACTGATTAGGCAAAGAAGACACGTCCCAAAAAAAGTTCAAAAAACGAAACGGTCTTCCAAAACGTGAGGAGAGCCCCCGCCCGCGGCTTTTTTGCTCTTCTGCGGGTGCCCTAGTTCATCTGTATGCAGCTTTAATGAAATTAGTCCGGTTCTTCCATTACTAACAAATTTACGTCGATCATAACGATTCGTTCATTAGCATTTTGCCCAAATGAAACCTCTGCGTCCCTGATGAAATTATACCCTACAGAGAGAATATCGGACAGCGCGATATTTCAGTTTACTCCATATCAATGGGGCATTCGAAATCGTTGGCCATTACGTAGAAATAAAGTTTCTAAAAAAAAATTGGGGTAGAAGTCGGCAAATCTTGGGTCATAGTCGGATTTTTTTGGCCTGCGCCCCCCTACTTACTAAGGCTTCGCTACGTCCCTGGTTGCATTTTACATCCTCATAGCACACAGTTGGTTGCATTTTACAATAAAATGATGGAAAAGTGGTTGCATTTTACAACCTCCTAGCACACAGTTGGTTGTATTTTACCACCAACTGATATGAAAGTGGTTGCATTTTACATCCTCATGGAACACAGTTGATTGCATTTTACACCAACTAATGTAAAAGTGATTGCATTTTACAGCCACCTAACTTGCAGTTGGTTGCATTTTACCATCAACTGATGCAAAACTGTGACATTTTACCACCAATTAGCACACAATTGGTTGCATTTTACCATCAATAGATGTAAAACTGGTCGTATTTTAAAACAACTTAGCATACAGTTGGTTGCATATTAGATGAGTTGGTATCCGTGTGGATAGCGTGCTCCACATTATATTTCAGGAAACTGACTGTACGACGCCACATTTCCTTGCAATACGAGAGCAAAGACATGTGTAATCACACTTACTCACTCAGCACAGTTACTGTTACAGTCTACGAGTTGGATTATTACATGTTTTTTGCACTTGTAGTGGAAGGAAACGTGGCATCTTAAGAGTCAGTTTCCTGCAAGCATAATGTGGAACAAACTATACAACCATCCCTTATAGTTCATGGCAAAGGATGTTTAAAAGCTATACCTACAAAATCTCTGCTATTCAGATCGGTTTTATTGAGACTTTATGTCGCTTTATAAATTATGTTTTGCCCTTGTGGTTACGAACAATCGTCCATGGCATTTTTTTTAATTAACTGCAATTGATTATAATAATATAATAATAATAATAATTTGTTGCTTGAGCAACAGGACTGGCAAGGACCCAGGAGGTCGCTGACTGCAAGCCTAAAAGGGGTGGCTAATGACAAGCGTTGGTTAAAAGGTGATTTTTTTCTTTCAAAAGCAGAAATTAAAAGCAAGTGGATAAGACAGAAATAAAACTAATTTAAACACTAAATACCATGGCCAAACAGATTGGATTAGGATGGCTAGGGCAGGGTAGGGTAGGGTCACGACTGCCTTACCACCAAGGTTAGACCTGCCAGGGACACAAAGGTCCCCGATGGCATCGCCAGACGTGTAGGAAATGGTAAGGGAGGGGAATGGCCAATTGTTGCACATTATCACTAATTAAAAAAGATAATAATACAAAAAATGTATATACATAAAAAATCATCCAACATAAGTTTAAAATATTTTAACATAGTTTAAAAAAATTTTAACATTATTAGTTGACGGTGCCGAATAGGTTGTGAGCCGCTAACACCGATTGTTTTTCCGTGGCAGGGAAACTAACAAGCCCTCTTAATAAAAGGGATAAGGTTTTCTGTAAGCAGCTCCCTATGGAAGCCACGCTCCGAGTTCATGCATACCGTCCCTGAACGAAGGGCATTCCAAACCGGGACAACCCGGACTGCAAAAAAAAAAAATGTCTTCTGCAGTCTAGGCGAGACCCCTGGACCACAAGCTTCCAGGGATGACCCCGGGTATTACGAAGACGAGGGGCAAGGTCAAAGAAGGGCACATCGACCGAAATAAGGTTATGTAGTATTTTATACGTTAGAATAAGGTCGAACCTCAGTCGATGAAGCAAGCAGTCTGCATTAAAGACTGGCCTTGTGAGGATACACAATACACTAGTCTGAGAAAGAAAGAAAAGCCAACTGTCCCGACTGGGACTCGCAAGGCCAGTCTTTAATGCAGACTGCTTGCTTCATTTACCCCCTACCTTGTGATTTCTCAGTCGATGAATTTACAACAGCTCAAGGCCTGCCCTGGAAAGCCGTTCCAGGTGATCAACATCTCGAAGTCCAGGGAGGCGTTTGGTGAATTTCCTCTGCACCGACTCGATCAGGTCTATGTCTTTCACCAAGTATGATGACCAAACTGGTGCAGCATACTCGAGAATTGGGCGCACGAAAACTTTGAATGCCCAAACCTTTGTTTTGACATTTCCCGACGTGAAGCAACGGTTTACCACTGCCAAACGAAGGAATGCCATGGCGCTAACCTTCGAACAGTGCAGTGACGCCTTCAAATCTGATGAAAACCAGATACCGAGGTCACGGATTTCCTCGACAACAGGGAGAGTTTCGCCCTCAAGTAGATAGTAATAGTCGGGGGAATCGAGTCCAATATGGAAAGACTGGCATTTCGAGGTACATAATGGCAACTGCCAATTGTTTGACTATAGGAGGACATTCTTAATCTCATCACCCAGTGCACGTGAGGGTCCGGTTGTCAACAATTCCGTTCCGATTCCGGAGGGTCCGGTTGTCAACAATTCTGATTATTTAAAATTACCTAGCAACTCTACTAAAAACACTAAATACCAAGGTTGGGCCTGGTTGATTTTGTTTTTACAGTATAGCCTAAACGAAAATATACATTACCTGACATTCTAGCAGTTCCTCCTACTGAGGCTCAAATCCGATTTGAGCACACTAAAGAAGGATATGCTAGAAATAGAGGTATTTTAAGTTTTCGTTTGCAATAAAAACGTAAAATACCAGGGCCACCTGGTTGATTTTAGTTTTTTGGCCTACACGAAAACATACATTACCTGTCTTTCTAACATATCCTTCCTTAGTGAGCTGAAACCGGATTCAAGCCTCAATAGGATGAACTGCTAGAAGACAGGTAATGTAAATTTTCGTCGGCATTAAAAACATACTTTAAAGTAATCCTAAGTGTAAAACTAAATATTCTGCAGTTTAGCTGCATGCAATCTGTAGATTACAGCCTTACACTTACACCTTGTGCTAAGGTAAAAATCATCCCCACATAACTAAATTTTCAGTGATACTAAGATTTATGATTATAGCCAGATTGCACGTTTCGTGTTTCTCATAACAACTAATTCAAAAGTAATAGGAATAATTTTACGCATAATACTTTAGATTAAAAAGTCTGCACGTGCACAGAAAGATCTTGACAAGTTTTAAAAAGCAAGATCTTGCATGTCAGGCCAGACCTTGTATAAGATATAAAGTTTGAAAAATCATTCTTGTTTTAAGCAAGATTATGCTTCTTGGCAAGATATTGGAAAACTGTATGATTTAGATTGTGAAGCAAGATCTTTGGGCTAAGATGTTGACATGTGTTGTAAACTGTGTGTAAACTGTGTTGTTGACTGTTTTTTTTTTTTTTACAGTTAGGTCCCGCAAAATTAAACATTTGGTTTACATGTGCATGCTGGTTTGTTAAATTATCGCGAGTTAACAATTTTTTAATTGCATTTTCGTTTGCAGCTAAAACTCGGGAAAAATCCATGCAGTGTTTTACTTTTAAAGTTCTAAACAAGAGAAGCGCTATAATCACTAAATATGGTCATTTTTCAAAGTGGAGAAACTAGAAAGTCTCTGCATGCCATAAAATGGAGGGAACCACTCTGTGTTTGTATTCCTCCGGCATAAAATTCTCGGATTGTAGAATTACGATGTATAAATCAAATTTCCGCAATCCTAGAATTTTGTGCCTGAAGAAGTCATACAGTTGTTCCATCCATTTTATGGTGTCGGAAATTTGCAAACTGTTGTTGTAAACTGTTTCGAGTTTCTCCACTTGCCCGTATTTAGTGAATATAGTGATTCTCTCGCCGCTAAAATTCACATTTTTACCAAATTTAAGATTTTGATATTCCAATTCATCATTTAAAATTACCAGCTCGAAACAAGCTTTTAAATACGGTGCAAATTTCAAATCACTGCGAAATGAAAAAAATAAATAGACATTCAATAGGATTTGAAATAAATTGGCAGACGATATTAGGAAAAATATAAATTCTTAGGCCACCAATTAGTAGCTTTTTACAACCTTCATACATGATGGCTGCAGTTTATACACCAGTTGGTAGCCATTTTACAACCTTTAACCATATTGGCTGCAGTTTAACCACCAATTGGTTGCGAATCTACACATTGACTGTAGTTTAGCCACCAATTCGTAGCTCTTTGCCACCTCCGCATTAGTTACAGTTCAGCCACCAATAATTTATAGCTTTGCTTAATTGATAGCTTTGCTTAATTTTCAACTTGTTTTGTGTTGTGCAGACATCAGTTGATGTTACGTTTCCAGGGTATCATTTTGTTTAGTTGTTTCTTCCTTGTATTTTTGCTATCAGCATGCCAAAATAAGCTTACGAAATACAACCAACAGAGTTTGCCATCATATGAAACCAAATTTCTACTACTTTTCAACCAAAGCAACCAGAAAACTACTTATTTGCACGCAAACAAATTTTCACCTTTCTGTAAGGTGAACTCACAAAAGGTTTTTAAAACCGATGATGACGGCATGTCAGATTTTTCAGTAGACGCTGCAGGAGTGTTAGCGGCGGAGCAG
The DNA here is from genome assembly GCA_023313725.1 of Lithobius niger. NCBI lineage: Eukaryota > Metazoa > Arthropoda > Chilopoda > Lithobiomorpha > Lithobiidae > Lithobius > Lithobius niger. Next base: position 82,823 of record JAHWFP010108095.1, read on the forward strand.
ACCAGTTCGGCCAGTAGTAGTAAGGATGAACGCCACAAGTTGCTGATATTGGGAGAATTGGAGCAAACCACGACAGGCTGCTCTTTCGCAGTTTTGTTTTCTGTCGTTTCGCCAACTGCCATCCTGATTAAGTACGGCGCAACAGAAGATTTTTTCGGATAATGCCGATGGGAAGGATTGAGGGGTGTGGAAGTCAGACCAGCTGAAGTTAGAACAGAAGAAACAGCCTCGAGAGACAAAGAAGTTGGATGCGACTCGCCGAGGGTATGTGGAACACCAGGCTGGAAAATCACTACAGAACCTTCTTTCTTCCTCTTCATTTCTTCCAGAGTGATTCGTGATTTCCTTTGTTTTTCCAGAATCATGATCCAGATTACAGCATCAATTTCCAAGCAAATTTTGTCGTTGACAGGCCAGGTGCAGATCCAAGCAACCAGTATTGCCAACAATTGCCGGACAACAGCAGACATTAGGTTTCAAGGGAAGAAAACCTCCTGGAGCACAAGAGCGAGGAACAGCCAGTGACGGAGAGGGATTCTTCCTAGGTGGCAGCGCCATCTTACCTCAACCAACTTACAACATATTGTTGTGATCTTTCGTCTTTCGCAAAGCAAGTACACATTGTGCACGGTAGTGCGCTGCAGAGCGTATGTCCAACCACGGCGAGCACTACAGAATAAAAGATGACTGTAACACGCATTCAGCATTTAGTATTGCAGGAGGGAAATGCCGGACCACACTTCGGAGAAAACGAGCTGGGGATTGGCTATTTTCAATTAAGACTCTTGAGGAAAAAAGCATTTGAGAATAAAATGCTACAATTTACAGGTAATGTATATTTTCGTAGCAATAGAAAAAGCGGATTAAATTTACCTGTCTTTTCACCTAGCAGTAGTTCGATAAGTAGTGCTAGTACCAATCTCAGTGTGTTTTCACCGTCATTTACTAGTGCAAATTTTGTAGCGAATGTGAATATGTCAATGCCTATGCTTAAATTGCAAGCATTAAAAATTAAGGAATTTAACGGAATTAATGATACGATTTTTTTTCAACAAAAACACAAAATGCAATACCTCTGGAATGATGGTCAGTGACGATCGCACCAATATATCACGATGGCCCCCTCCAATAGACACAAAGTTGATATGAGAGAGAGCATCACTACGCTTTTCACGCCAATTATCGCCAACTCGGGCATAAAATGTCATCATGTGACGATCAACGAGAGCTGCAAAAACAACAGACCAAACCTCAATATAATAATACATTTTGTAACAAACGAAATTACAAAGAAACAAATGTGATAAAAAAAAAAAAAAGTCTTATTATGCTACAATGTACAGATTTAGCCACTCGGCTCTTCTAAAAGTAACCCACATATCCAAAGATATGATTGTTTTACCTTTACATGGCATTCGCGTCTTTGCTGATTGTAGGGTTTATTTACAATATCTTTGCATGGTATCCCCAGTCCCCGTTACACCAAAATGATAGAAATATGCACGAAAATCACCCAAAACCCGGTAAAACTACATGGCCACCACTGGCAACCGCAGGGTGAATGTCCTGAGAGGTTTTAGTCTTCTCTATTTTCCACACGAACACTCGGGAAAATCCCCCCGACGCCAACAAAACGCAGTACATTTGAAGACTTCGGGCAAGGAATACAAAACGTTGGATTCCCTGGCGAAAACCAAAAAGAACAGAGTAAACATTACACACGTATGCGTTGTCCCATACCCGAAAACGAAGTGTCATTGTTGGGCAACGATTGTTGCGCACCCAGTGGCAGATAGGCTAACCTCATTGCATTGCAAGTGTTGCAGGTGTTTTAAACTTTTAAGGGGTTTAAAAAATCGGGTAGAAAAGCAAATCGAAAACGATTTTAGCACATACTAGAGGTTAGTATTTTACAGATAGTAAGAAACAAACTTTTTAATCCTTTGGAAGGCAGTATAGTTTCAAAACAATACTGAAAAGACAAGACAGAAATCAAGTCCCAAGAGCCAAGGCACACCGCAAGCTATACGAGGTAACCTTGCGGGCACTGAACAAAGAGACCAAGCACTAGGAGTGTGCAAGCCTCGAAAGTTTCGAGTAGAGTTTCGAGTAGAGTTTCTTATCTGCTCAAACTCAACTCGGTTTATCCCAACCAAACTCGAATACGTCAAAAATGCGATAACTCCACCAATTTTTGAAAGATTTTGACGTTCAAATTGTGGGAGTTGCTAACCATTTGTGTGATTGCATGCAACAGCACTCGCTACGAAAATATCGTTTTTAAACACTGACTGACAGACTGACTTTGTGTTTGCTTTGGAAACAGATCTTTATAAGATATACTGAATTAATAGAAGGAAAAGCTAGTTGTTGCATTCGGATGGTTACAGCCGGAGTTTTGGCTGGAGATTTAAAGCAAAATATTAACACCAAAATTCGTGTCCGGTGATTGCCGATGTCAAATTGGTTCAGACCAATGGTAGCGTTCTGGGGGCAAAAGATTATAAATAAACGTTTGAAAATGAATAAATAATATGGCTTAGTGAATGCTATAACGCATTATTTAAGTTTGGAATACTGCTGGAGCAGAAAATAAACAGATTTTGATTTAGGTGGACATTTTTTATAGCAGTTGCGAACGTTCAAATACAGATAAAAAATATCGTCTAAATGTCTGTATCCAACATGTATGTGAGCCCCTCCTAAAACACAACTAAGCTATGGCCTTAGGGCTTTTTGCCCTGAACGAAGGAATGCAAATAAAATACAAATGTACCATACAACGAATTTTCAATAATGGGGGCCGGAAGTGGTGAGCGCTGCGGCAAGTTTGGAGTGTTTTTCAAATGGACATGGTGAAACTTCTAGATGGAATTTCTGGATTCTGTTTCCCTGGAATTGTAGCTGGAGTGTGTGGCTATTAAGAGGTTCCAAGTTTGTTTATTATTGAGGAAATGGCTGAAGATAGAAGAACGAGGACTTTTTGGCATTTTTGGGCGCTCAAGAAAAAAAAAGTGTTCCCTGAGTTTTATGATCTTTGGAGTCCAGGTAGCCTCTCCAATTACAACGAGCCGACATTACAACGTACATGGAACCCGTATTTACGTAGTGCACGAGAGGACCAGAGTTGACGAACCAATTACCCATATTTTCTAAAGGGTTTTTTTTTGTGTGAAAGCTTATAACGTGAAAACAGTTTTCGTGCACGTATTTCGTAGTTACCACATCACTCGATAAAGTAGACTAGGCCGCTTTTTGTTTGTCGAGTAACAGACAATTACGGTCGATGTACACTGTGGTTGCTGTGTCGCTGGCGTGTCTCGACAATGCCACGTCCGTAATCTGCTTCATTTCAGCGTAGAAATTCTGGTCCGTAATGGCTACGTACAACATATTTTTTCTACGCTAAAAATTGCAGAAGTTAGCTCTTCGCGGAGCTGCGTAATGGAGGGAGCCAATTCGGCTTTAAGTTTTTCCAAATTTGTTTCCAGAGCACCAACTTAGGACAAGTTTATGCTGATTTGCAGGTCAATACCAGGTGCTACGTTAGTTAAGCATTTGTTCTGTATGTTAAAAAGATTTTCAAGTGTTAACCAGATTAGCCTCTGACCCATCCGTTCGACTCTGGACCTCTTCAAAACTCGACCAAATCAGTCCACATACATGATTTTTTTTTTTAATATATAAAAAAAAATTATAATTAAATAAAATGAACTTGGTGAGAGCCACCTGCCAGTGTAGCGGCGCTTACAGGGTCTTGAGGTGCCTACTGTCTCTAGCACCGACATCTGGCGTACTTGTGGTTACTTTAGATAAGTTCATAAGTGGCGGTTTTTACTTTGTTGTGAAAACAGCATAGCGTGTCTACTGCACGGTTAGGAGAAGAGCGTCAGCGTCCTACCTAAGTTATGAAGACCTATCTAATCATGGTTCACTGCCACCACGATGGGTAATTAATCTAATTTGCCTACTTCGGAGTTAGAATAAAAATGGTTTTGTAATTAAAATAACCCTTGCAAATTAAATTGGACTAAAAGTCAAAATTGTTGTTCAAAACAACCTTCTTTTCTGTTTTAATAAAACAAGACAAGATTTTTACACACGGAGTAACTAGTTGGTTACAAAAATAAAAACAGGGCTTTACAATTAAAAGCACGAGATTTACAAATAAATCGACAAAATGAACAATTCAAGTTCACAACAAAATTTGGACTAGAAAAAGTCGGTTTGAGTTATCGCAACTCTCTAAGTTACAAACATGACCCTTGCAGAATGTAAAATAGTCTTTGAAAGCTCTAGCAACTCTTGCACTAAAGTCAATCAATCGATCACACTGAATCAAGATTAGTGTTACAAGGAAAACTACCTTTTTGAAAACTCCTGCTTCAACAATAACACATGCTAGATCTCGGTGATCTTAGATTGTTTAATGAACACTGAGTACATAAACAAAGAAAAAAAAAAGCTTGTTTTTAGGAAGGGGACCTTAAACCCTTAAATCATGGGTGCCCTAAACCAAAATGCCGATTGCGTTTGGCTACCCACAAATTCCCTCAAAGTCTAGAAGTTAAGTTTATGTTTAAGACTAAAAATTTAGAAATTCTGTTCTAAAAATTAAATTCTAATAAACTAGTTACCCTTTGAACCACTACCTTGCCCGGCATGGCAACCTTCGGACTGGACATCTCTGCTCCGACCGCCGTAGTGACCTCTAGCCTCTGAGTCCTTGAGCTATGCTATGCTAGCAAAATTCTCTCATGGCCTGGTTATATACCTGCTGCCTGTCTGCAGGTAGGAGGGAAACCGCGGTCCTGTAGGAGAGCGACGGAGAGGGGGTGTGAGGTAGAGGGGTCGCTTTGGAGGAGGAGTGACTGACCAAAACCGGCCGAGCTGGCACTACTGGAAGTCGGCCATGACAGCGCGGACGGGCAGGGTAGCCTTGCACTCTGATTGGTGGGGAGAAAAAATACTGAGTTCGGATTGGAAGGAGCTTGGATGGCAAAGGGAATTGCCGACTTTGGGTGTTTTTAGAGGCCGTGGCTTGAGTAGTGCATTGAGTTAAACTCATAACAACGTGAGAATAGGCCTATACATTTTTTTTTTTATAAAAACTACAATGTTATGCATTGCAACTATTGAAGGAAGGGGGGGGGGGAGCTAAGTTTGATGCTCACGATTAGCATGATTATTAATTGAAGGCAAAGGCTTAGTAGTGCATTCGGAATTGAGATCACTATGGTCGGAGCCCTGAAATAAAAATACAAGATACACACTGAAAATGTCCAGTAAAATAATCGTAGTTGTGTTGCCATATTGAACAAGGTAGAGTTCATGAGAAAAGATTACGTTAAGTAATGCTTTCATAAAAGCCTAGGCAAAAGATTAAATAAACCAGCTTGTGTTTTAAAATGCTATAACGCATACAAATTTAAATGTATTATCGCATCCGCAAAAGTACCGTTGTTGTGGCCAAAGTTTTCATAGTTGCTAAAATCATCACCTTAGTAAAATAAAAACATTGAAGACATAGTAAACATGTAAACTAGCACAGCACTAAGCTAGTCGGCTTTATGCCTAGAAATAAATTCGAGAAATACAAATAAATATTTACATGTTTGTAGTAAATGGCGACGGAGATTGCGTGCGTCGGCGCTCAGTTTGAGCACTTTTTCAAATGAAGCTGTAGACCAAAGTATGGTGAAATGTCAAGTTCTGTTTTCACAGGATGTTAGATAAAGTTCAGGTTTATTAAGAGCTGCAAACCAGAGTCGATGAAGTCCATTTTCTTGGAAGATACGAATTTTTAAACTTGGAAGTGAAAAATAGGCCTAGCGCTTTTTGGCGCTAAGAAAAAAAAAAGGTGTCCCCGAGTTGTTGATGGTTGGTGTCGGGTCTCCTAACCAATCGACAGGTATTTTTAGGCCTCATGCCTTTACACCAGATTGAGTCATGTGTGCAGTCAGATAAAGGGAACCCAAATTTCGAACCGTTTCGCTCTAGGACGAACAGCTTCACGAGTTACGGCCAGTTATTTACAGAACGAACTTGGTGACAGCCACCTTCCAAAACGGCGGCACTTCTATTTCCGGGTGTGGTAGGAAGTGACATCATTCAAATGGTGGTATTTATGCTTCCGGTTACCATGGCAACACCCTTGTTTGAAAAATGCTGTCACTTACGGTTCTGGTTTCTATTACGTCACTTCCGGAGCCACCATTTTGTCTGTCCGTCTGAGTCTGCCATAAAGGTATTTCTCCCCTACTTCAAATAATTTGTATTTTTATTTTTCTAAAGTTGATGACATTGTACTCACGCAAAATGTGCAGTTTACAGTTAAGTTTTCTTTTTACGAGAAAACAGTGTTTAAATTTTCATTCAAGTTGTAGGTTAACCTTAAACCTTTCAGTGGGTATTCATTTTTTTCTTACACATGTAACGGCGGATGCTACGACGGAGTAGGTGCTTGTAACATCGCCGGTCGCATGGTGTAACTGGATCAGCCTTGTTATCACTCTGGGTTGACTTTTAGTACTTTTTAGTTAAAACAGCACAACTGCTACAGTCCCGGTGTAGAGAATGGAGCTACGATGTCCTAATAATGTACGCCAACTAGTAATAATAAGCGGTAACGCTGCCACCAAGGTGGGAAAAAGCTAGCTAAGTTAATTTGAAGAGAATTGTCTTAAAATCTAACGGTTAGTAATCATCTCAAATAGCAAACAAACTGGCTTTTAAAACTCGTGGTTTTATTTTGAACAGACAATTAAAAAAGATAACACTTTACAAATTGGGCTTGCTATTTACAACTTAAGTATTTAGTTTAAAAACATTTCGAGAATTTTTACATTAAAATTTGTACACGGGAACTTGGTTTTAGTTCAAACAATTTCAATTAGAAACAGTGATTTCAGGCAACGGGGATTTTACAAAAGAGCCCTCTAAATTACGAACAGTCTCGACTGTGTAGTAATAGTAGACCTTAACCTACAGTTATGTTTCGCGTGGTACTCCCACTAAATCAAACCTTACCCATCAGAATATCACGTTAGAAAAGGGATGTACACTCCATGAAGTACTGCGCTTCTGCAAATCTAACTGACCCGACGGCTTTGTTTGCATTAAACTACATTAATGAAATGGTGAAATGAAAGCTGGTTTTTAGGAAGGGACCGTGAACCCTGATGTTATGGTTGTTAACGTACGAAATGCCGTTCGGCTTAACGCACCATAAAGTTACATTCAAAGCTAAGAGGTTAGATTAAGATTAAACTACAAATTTTGAATTTTAGAGTCCAAAAAATAAACTTTCAATTTAAACTAAGTCATACGAACCAACTACCTTTGCCCGGCATGGCAACAATCGGACTGCGGCATCTCCACTCCCGACCGGCGTAGCTACCTCTAACTTTGAGATTCCTGAGCTGTGCTCACGAAATTCTCCTGGGTCTGGGTTCATATGCGTTCTGCCAGGCCGGCAGGTAGAGGGAAGGCGCGCACCTGTAGGAGAGCGACGGAGGGGGGTGTGGGGTAGAGGTGGACACTTGGCGGAGGAGAGACTGACCAAAACCGGCCGAGCTGTCACTACCGGAAGTGGGCATGACGGCGCGGACGGGCAGGGTAGCTGAGCGCTCTGAGTGGAGGGGAAATTGAATGCAGTGTTTTGGTTGGACGGGAATTGGTGAGGCTGCATTAACAAAGGGAATTGCCGAATTGGGAGCGTTAGAGGCCTGGCGTGGAAGTGCAAGTGAGTTTTAAACTCATAACAACGTGAATTTCGGCCTACAAAAATACAACTACGATATTACGCATAGCAACTATTGAAGAAAGGGGGGGGGGGGAGAACGAAGTGTATTCATCAGAATAAACATTTGACTTTGGGAAACAGATTGTAATTAATGAAGCATGTTTTTAATCGCAGGAAAGCTAGTTTGTTTACGTTGTTAGAGGTAGGCTACGGTCGGAGTTTGGATGGAGATGCTATAAAAAATAGACATAAAAATAAACACTGGGTCCGTAAAAATAAACAAACATAAAAGGTTGAGCTACGGTAGGGTTCATGGCAAGAAGTTAAGTTTACCAAAGTGCTTTTAGTGCAAAAATCAAAAGATTAAATATACCAGCTTAGTTTTATATATGCTATAACGCATTTAGGTTAGATTTTAGTTGTTTGCAGAAGCAGACAAATGATTTTAACGTCGGACATTTTTCATAATTAAAATAAGTCGTCACCTGTTTTAGGAATAAAAAAAATCGTGTGTTTTACATGTATGTGAGGTTAAGTACCATCGCAGTGGAAGCCCCTCCTAAAATACAACTAAGCTAGTGTTTGTGGCTTTATGCCTAAAAGAATAAATTACAAACTGTACAATTTTGGCGTTTTAAAGTGCGATCGCCAAAAAGACCATGTTCTTCTTGAGTTGAAAAGTTTTGCCCTCAGGTTTTTGGCTCGGCGGTGTTGAGGTGTCCTCACCACGAATGTCTATTACAAGACCACGTTTACACGCCCCCACACGGAGGACTTTATTCGGGGTTCCTGTTGAACTCCAAATAAATGCTACAACAGCAAGGGTCAGTGCACACACAAGTCAAGCCAAAGAACAAGACTGCCAAGCCATGTAAATAAATTGCATAAATTAATGCACCAAGGAATACACCTTTTGAGGAATACACCTCCCGTGAAATACATCACCACAAGTTATAAAAATACACTGTTTACAAAAAATAAAAATTGCCGTTTTTTATATTTTTGGGGGACTGACGTTTTTGTGGCTCAAGAAATTTTTGTAAATTACAAGTTTAAAGAGACACTATTTGCAAAAATTAACTTAGTGCTGTCCGCGCTGCTTATTGCAGAAAATTCGTACAGGCTACAAAGAAAATTGGAGCAAAAGACAGTTTATATGAATAAAACGCTGTTTTTTGATTATATAAAGTTACAGTTTCAGGGTTTTTGTAGCTGTTAATTCAAATGAGATTATCGCAACATTTAATGCTCTAACCAGTCAGCCATGCACAATAAGTTATGTTTTTTATCTGGGAAAACCTAGAAAAAAGACCCCTGGGCGCACTCCTCAGGACCTAGCTTGCGATACGGATCGGAATAGAGGGTACTGTAAGCGCATGCGCAACTACCACTACCACTGGACCACTGGAGTGGTTTAAGGTTACCAAACAACTCGTTTTACATGAAAATTCTCACACTGAAGGATTTTTAGGTATGACCCATAACTTAAAACATAAATACAACACTGGGAGGTTTTATGGATAATAACTAGCAACCTTTTAACGATAGAGTTAACCTTTTGCCCTCAGAGGTGAGACAGACAGTTTTTTTTATAAAGAAAACCGTTTCGTTTAAAACTTAAAGAAGGGCCAACCGGGAACAAGTTGCAACCCCCGTAGAATAATCCTAATGATTATTTAATTAGTGTCGTTACCATCTTTGACAATATTCTCCCACAGAGGGAGAAGTTGATAGTGACAAAAAGAGTAAAACATTGGCACTTAAAATTTAGGTGTGAAGTCCAAAACGGGAAAATAGCTGAAAGTTCCTTTAGGTGTGGCTGCACTTTCAACAACATACCACTTAACAAAATTTAAAGATAAAAATTAATTTCCAGACAATTTGTTCTGAAAATGATGTGTTTTAACAATCACTGTTTAAACAAAATACCTGCTGATAGTATAAGCGTTTACGTGAAACTTTCCAGGTTTGTATCTAACTGTATACTAGTCGTAATCTTGTAGGGTTAGGCTCCACCTAAGCAATCTGGGATTTTTGCCAGACATTTGCTTAAGCTAGTGCAAAGGGTTGTGATCAGATTCTATGACAAATTTTGTTCCATACATGTAGGGACGTATTTGGCAACGGACCAGATCAAACACGCGCATTCTTTCTCTGTTGTACCATAGTTTTGCTCATGTGCTGTCAGTTTACGTGAAACGTGAAGACAGGGGCGTTCACTTTCTCCAAACACTTGTGACAAAACACAATCCATACCACGGTCGGAACAAACACATTGCAAAATGAATGTCTGTGTGAAGTCGGAGGCTCTTAGGACTGAAAACGTCACTAAAGAGTTTTTCAACTGTAAACGTGGTCTTGTATTAGACATTTGTGGTGAGGACACCTCAACATCGCTGAGCCAAAAACCTGAGGGCAGAACTCTTCAACACCAGAAGAAATTCGTCTTTAAAGCGATTCCCCTTTAAAACTGTAAATATTGTATTTTATTCTTTCAGGCATAAAGCCTAAACACCACTAGCTTAGTTTGTTTTAGGAGGAGCTTCCACTGTGATGGTACTCAACCTCACATACATGTAAAACACACAATATTTTTTATTCTTAAACAGGTGACGACTTATTTTATTTATGAAAAATGTCAGACGTTATAATTACTTGCCTGCTTCTACAAACAACTAAAAACTAACCTAAATGCGTTATAGCATAATGAAACCTAAGCTGGTACATTTAATCTTTTGATTTTTGCACTTAAATGCACTTTGGTAAACTTAATTTCTTGCCACGAACCCTACCGGAGCTCAACCTTTTATGTTTGTTTATTTTTACGGACCCAGTGTTTATTTTTATGTCTATTTTTTTATAGCATCTCCATCCAAATTCCGACCGTAGCCTACCTCTAAAAAACGTAAACAAGCAAACCTTCCTTAGATAAATGCCTTGTATATATCAATCCGTTTCCCAAAGTCAAATGTCGATTTTGAGCATTACACTTTGTTCCCCCCCCCCTCCTTCAATAGTTGCGATGCATAACATCGTAGTTTAATTTTATAGGCCTAAATTCATGTTGTTATGAGTTTAAAACTCACTTGCACTTTCAAGCCAGGCCTCTAACGCTCCCAAGTCGGCAATTCCCTTTGTCAATGCAGCCTCCGCAATTCCAGTCCAACCAAAACACTGCATTCAATTCCCCATCCACTCAGAGCGCTCAGCTACCCTGCCCGTCCGCGCCGTCATGCCAACTTCCGGTAGTGACAGCTCGGGCGGTTTTGGTCAGTCTCTCCTCCTCCAAGCGTCCACCTCTTCCCCACTCACCCCCTCCGTCGCTCTCCTACAGGTCCAAGCCTTCCCTCTACCTGCCGGCCAGGCAGAAGGCATATAAACCTAGACCCAGGAGAATTTTGTTAGCACAGCTCAGGATTCTCAAAGCTAGACGTCGCTACGCCGGTCGGGAGTGGAGATGCCGCGGTCCGATTGTTGCCATGCCGGGCAAAGGTAGTGGGTTCGTATGACTTAAGTTTAGATTGAAAGTTTATTTTTTGGACTCACACGTCAAAATTTATAGTTTAATTTTAACTTAACCTCGTAGCTTTGACAGTAACTTTATGGTGCGTTAAGCCAAACGGCATTTTCGGACGTTAACGGCCATAACTTAAGGGTTCACGGTCCCTTACTAAAAACCAGCTTTTTTTCTTCGTTTCATTAACCTAATGTAAACAAAGGCCGTCGGGTCAGTTAGATTTGCAGAAGCGCAGTACTTCATGGAGTGTACATCCCTTTTCTAACGTGATATTCTGATGGGTACAGTTTGATTTAGTGGGAGAACCACTCGAAACATAACTGTAGGTAGGTCTACTATTACTACACAGTCGAGGCTGTTTGTAATTTAGCGGGCTCTTTTGCGAAATCCCTGTTGCCTAAAATTCACTGTTTCTATTTGAAATTGTTTTTGCGAACATAATTTTTGTTCAAGTGTCGAATTTAATGTAAATTCCCCCCGTGTCATTTATAACCTAAACTAAGGTGTAAATTTACCAAAAGGTAAATGTAAAGTGCAAATGTTTTAACATGTTTGACTAAAATAACAAGAACATTTTGCCGGCCCCCAGCCAGGCCGGCTAAAAATGGTTTCTTTTGCTGTAGAAAGTGCTGTACCTAGCAATTTTAGCATTGCTGTCTCAGTGATGCTGTTGGTTGCTTGAGACTTGAATGGCCGCCTCAGTCACCCCATCACGCATGCGCGGGCATGGTCCTCCCATATAAGCTGGTGGCTACGAGGGCTTGCCATCTCATTGTCTCACGGTGTGGTCAGAAGGTGACTCGTGAGGGGAGGCAGGGAGGGCCCTAAGGTACAGTACTTTCTACAGCAAAGAAACCATTTTTAGCCGGCCTGGCTGGGGGCCGGCAAAATGTTCTTTCTATGGTGTGAAAGTACTGTACCTGGCAATTTTAGCATTGCCAGACTGACCTCGTCACGTACGGTGGCGGGCACCTTATGACAGAGTTCCCTGGGGGTACTGAGGCGGAGAAGTGGATGAGACAAGGGAGCCCCTGGAAAAAAAATTTTTTTTTTTTTAAAGGGGAGGGGGGGTCCCTCGTGATGAAATTGTCTTCCAGGGGAGGAGATCAATTCCCAAATCATTGTTGTAATTTAAGAAAAAGGTAGCGGTTTACCTGTAGTGTGAGGAGCTTCGGTAGAAGAGGCCAGGAGTTCCTCTTGAGTGAAGTGGAGTTGAATCCCGGAGTAGAAGGAGAAGAAGTTTCTTCTTGAATGGATAGAAGATTGGCGAGATTGTAGATCTCTCCAGAATGATGGGTAATATCTCTCCAGAATGAGGATAATGGGTTGGGGGGGGGGCGCCCCCGATGGCGTCAAACGTGAAAAGGTAGTCAAAGGCGCTTAAGAGGAAGAGCGTGAAAGGGATTTGTGGAGATTTACAGGGGAAAATCTAAGGCTTTAATGAAGAATTCTTGTGTTTACCAGAAAAGTTAATTTCACTGTTAGTTTTTATTTTTTTTATTTTTTATTTTAATGAGAGTGAACGGAAAGGTGTGACGCCGATAGGAACCGAAAGGTTAGCAGGAGGATGGGTTGGAGCGCAACCCCAAGCAGTAATGGCGAGCTTTGGCTCTACAAGGCGTGCAAGTAATGTCCGAAGTGGGGACGGATGAAAGGGCCACCATGTTAGGAAGTGCTGGAAGAGAAGGGAAGGTGTTATCAAACTGCCACATGGAATAAGATTGAAGGTTGTGGGAAAGGGAGACAGATGTTATGGCTTCCCATGACTTAGCAATGTTTTGTTGTCGAAGGTCATTAATAAGGGAAGGGTCAGGGGGAGGAGCGGAGATCCCTTCATCACGGAAAATTACGAGGTGGCATGGAAGATTCGACAGAAGTCTGGGATCAGAAGGGGATGCAAAACGTGCGGGGTACATGAAGAAGGTGGGGCGGGGGTAGTTAGGGGCACACCTATGGAGACCATCGATGGGGTGCAGAGTCCAGGTTGACGGTGTCACCGATGGGGAGGAAACTGTGGCTGGTTTATGGCGAAGAGCATCAGCTAGAATGTTATCCGTGAGACTTTTGAGGTATGATGCGTTTTCTGATTTCAGTTTGGAGTTCACAGAAGTGAGCTGCATGATTTGTGAATGTTGCTGAAAGATAATATCCTGGAGGTGCAGGAGGTAGGGCTTCACTTTTTTTACGTTGTGTTTAAACTGTTTTTTTTGCACGAACATTCAAACGGAGTTTGTGGCGAAGGGTGGAAAAGACCGTTTGGTGGTCCACCTCCACTGCCTCTTCATGGTCCAGTCCATATAGGGGAGAGTTCTTTTTTGTTGGAGAAGTGGCGGTGGTTTTGTCCGGCCGAGTCGTGGCAGGGGAAGGGGATGTCCCGGACCGTGCGGGGGAGTCCATAAATGGGGAGTCAATGACCGCGTCCGAGTGCTGGCCCGGGGAGAAGGGGGTTGCAGGGATTTCGATAGTGGCCCCCGAAGGAATGGCGAGATCGTCAACAAGCTCTGTAGTAGGTGATGAAGGGGCGTCGATGAAAATAACCGGAGCGGTGTTATATTGTGAAGGATCAAGGGCAGGCGACGACATACTTGCTACGCTGGCCGGAGTTGAGGAAGTAACGGTATGGGCCCAAGATTGCTGGGACAAGAGGTTGAAGGAATGGTATGGGCCCAAGATTGCTGGGACAAGGGGGTTGAAGGAATGGCTTTGTTCCCGGGGGTTGCTGGAACTGCTGTTACCGTAGAGGCGGGAGAGTGGGTGGAAGAAGAGCTGTCGGATTTGAACTTTTTTACCAGGACCTTGTGGGCGATGTCCTGCCTTTTCCTGGTAGCGGAGTACATCTGACGGTGAGCTATAATCTGCCAGTCTTTGAGGGGAATAGTTACACAGATGTGGCATGGTCGTTCAAAGTAACTACATTTGCGATGGAATTGACATACTTGATGGGGGTCAAGACGATTGGGGTTGAAGATCCCTGGACAATGGCACTTCCCTGGGCTGTCGATGACAGGAGAACGGCCGAAGTAGATGTCCGGTTCGTCCGAGAAAGACATCGGCAGTTTGGCTTTGACCATTGTAGAAAAAATTCGACGAAATGTGGCGGATGAAAGCAGAGCGATGACGGGAACGCACGGGATGTTAACCAGTGGAAGAAATGCCCGAAGGTGGGAGGCGGGAAACGAGGCGGCGCGCCTGGTGGTAGAAACTGGAACGAGGATAAAACAGCTTTCGTCCGATGAGAGCACGGGCCGCCAGTGAGGGATGGTTTACGTGGTGAGCGGCCGGCCAGATGGCTGAGGAGAAGGAAGTAGGTTTGTTTGAGTGGTATTCGGATAAAACATAGTGAGAGTGCTGGTGCCTTGCCGTGGCGGACGAAAGAGCCTGTTGTCCTCAGCTGGAAAGGTAAAAAGACCCGGTTGATAATGAGTCTTGATCGCGGAGACCTGCAGGTGGCAAGTGAAGAGGTGCTCGGGAGGTTAGCCGGGTGACAACTCCATGAGTGGGGAGCAAATGCCCGGACGAAAGATGCGGCAGAGGATGGGCGTGAGAGGAGGGATGCAGCCGTCTTTCGGTGCAACGTGGGGCGGCGGCGCACAGTAGAGGAAAAGGCGGTAAAGGGTAGCCCATGAGAAGAGAGCGGGGTGAGCCTGAGACGTGAAGAGGTGTGGAAGGAGCTTCGGTAGGGAGGCTAGTAGCTGATGGTGGACAGCATCGGATGAAAGAAGCGTCTGTAGACCAACGAGGTGGCGGGAAGCCAACGGCAGGTAGGGTTGTCTGAAAGTAGAAACGAGACCGGTGAAAGACGGCCGGGGGGGTGATGAGCGAACTACGTAGAGCCAAACTAGTTGACGTAATCCGACAACGACGCCCCGGCTATGGGCAGACCGGCCGGGCTGAAGGATGGCGGCGACAGGAGCAGGATGAGAAGCAATCCCGGCTTCATAGCGATGTCGCGGCTATGGGCTGTGGAGGTGGATTAAGTGCCCGTGGTGGCGGACGAAAGACGAAGGGGCGCAGGCAGAGGCAGGTGGTGGATGCTCCGATTCACAGCGGCTACCACGGTGTGTAAACGAGCGCCACCGAAAAACACCTGTTTTTCAGGAAAAATTGAAATTTTTTTTCTTGAGACATCCAAAATGCCTCGCCGAGGCACATCTGGCCGTTTTTTTGTTAATGGACAGAATCATTCCAAATTTTCAACATCTATAGCTTGCCCAAATACAAGATGCTTGGGGAAGCCCAAATCCGGACTTTCCACCAGGAAGTACCAGTAATTCATGTTTGAAGATCACCCCAAAACCACATCGCACCTTCAACGTGGCCGCCATTGCTATTATTTGAACTCTGTATTTATGTACTTTCATTGCTCGTATTTTTCGGGCATAAAGCCCAAACTCTAGCTTAGTTGTGTTTTAGGAGAAAGGTACTGAACCATGTGTCCATATAATGACAACCATTTTTGAAGTGTGATATTTTTTATTGTGTTTGAACGATCGCAACTACTATGAAAAATTTCCACTTAGATCAAACATTGTCCGTTAACTTTAGAGTTCAAACCTCCACTTTAACTTTATGCGTTTTAGCATAACATCAAGCTAGACTATTTATTCATTTATTTAGCCTTTTATAATAATCTTTTACCCCCAGAAACGCTGCCATTAGTCCAAGTAATTAGACATCGGCATTCTACCGGACACGAACTTTAGTGTATATATGTTTATTTTAGTTCTCCTCTCAGCCCGACTGGAACCCAACCAAACACTACTGATAGCTTGAACTACTATTAAAACCAAAAGAATTCTTACAAAGATCTGTTTCCATACAATTCCGAAAGTCAAACTGTGCAAAAACTTCGAAAACCCCTTTTTGCCCCCCTCCCCAGCCAAAACTAAATGTGGTATTTAACACTGCAGTTTACCGTTAAAGCTTGTTAAATTTAATAGTAATATTCTATGCATTACCCAAAGCCAAGTAATAAGCTTTAACAAGAGCCAAATCACGCTGCAATCATGTAAATATTCAATCCGTAGCCAATAAAACAAAGTAAAGGCCCATTTCCGAAAGTTCAATTGAGTAAAACTCAACAGGCCTATCTTTTTCCGTTTTACATGTTCCTACTCCTTCAAACGGCTCTGCACCCAGTCCCTTTGTTCAACCGACTTCTCCTCCCACTTTCCATTGTTCTCGAGGCCCGCAGCTACCCTCGACGTCCGCGCTTTCCCCCCTCTCCAGCATAAAACCCCAGCCCCAGAATGCATAGTTAGCACAGCTCACAGATCTCAAGCTAGAGAAGGGTCACGCCAGTCGGGAGTGGAGACGCCATGTCCGTGGGATGCCATGCCGGGCAAAATGGCAGTGGTTCGTATGTTTGTTGTTAGCTTTTGAAAATTTAATTTAGGACCCCCAAGTCTAAATTTTAGTTCATAAACGTAACTTAAACTCTCTCTAGCTAGGGAATATTATGGTGGTGACGCCTGTAGCGGCATCTTAGGTTTGTCAGCCCATAACGTCAGAGTGGTTCTCTTACTAAAAACCAAAATCTTACTAATTTGTTTTAAACATTAATTCAAATAACTGACGGTTTGATCTGTGTGTGGGATTCATTGGTTATTCACTCCAGACGGACTTTATAAGTAGCCGAGGCTTTTATAATTTGAGGAGTTGACTTGTAAACAGCAACTCTG
>JAHWFP010108096.1:0-32289 GCA_023313725.1 Lithobius niger
AATCATTTTGGAAAACAATGTTTGAAATTTATTTGTGCTAAACTGTTTAACTGGCTACCGCTCAGTTTACGTGTCACCCCCCATAATACAACTTTTAATAAAAAACTGAAGCTTTGGTTGGCTGAGAGTGACGTTTGGATGGAGTTGTGGTGTCTTTGATAATTGTTGATTGTCCTTGAAGGTGTGTTGCTCTGCCGAATTTTTCTTTCCTTTTTAACTGAAACTTAAAACTCTGATACAACTTTGATTCCTGACTTGTGCTCTTTTGTTGGATTTGTTACCAACTGTAAGTTTTTTTCGCCCACGGTTGATCTATCCTATTTCTATTTTTATGTTTTTTGTTGTTTGCTTTTCTTGCGCATTTTTATGCTGTTTTTGTTTCCATGTACTGGCACAGCTCACGAGGTTCCCTCATGCTGTGCTCTTTTTGCTGTAAATAAATTTAAAAAAAAAAAAAAAAAAAAAATTGAGGCAACGGACCAATTTTTCTCGACGACCGAGTGAGTGAAGCAAACGTGACCCCGTTTTAATTCGTGATTTTGCCACTTCGCTCTGTTCAATCTGTGTGTCCGTCTGTGTTTGTTCCACAGTTATAATAAATTTCGATCAAACGCATGAAATTGAACGGATTCGAATGAAATTTGGTAGGAATTTCTTTGGTGTGATTTCTGCCCAGTGCTCTGCTTGAACGACGTATGTACTTAGTTATGCGATGAAAACCTTTTTTTTTGGGGGGGGGGGTTGTGTTGGGGTGAAAGTAGGAAATCCGAGGCAGAGCACTGGGCAGAAATCACGTCGGAGCACAGGGTAGACATCATGACGGTGAAGTGGGTGCGACAAACATTCGGAGTTCTATGAGAGGAAGGAGAGCGTAGTCTGCTATTTACGTAACTACAAGTCAGTATACTCGCTACGATTTTACGTGTTTTGGTAATGTCCCGTGACTCATCGAATGCTATACCATGAATAAATTGGTTCTTTTATTTTTATCTATTTATTTAACTGCAATATTGCAGTATACCAACCACGAAGATGCTCTTCCGCGTTGAGCGTTAGGGCGGGTTTACGCAACGACATGTTTTCTCGCTCACTAGCTCTTACTTGGTTAGCGCCGGTGCACACGTGCGGTACCGCATTTGCGGTTTGGTTTACGTGCCATCTGTTGGGTACTGCACACGTATACCTGCGTCGACGTTGCCTCTCGTGCGGTCGTTTTGCACCGCAATTCTCCCCGTCAACGCAGCGGTACCGCAGCGTTAAAAAGCAACGTAATTGCGTCTCTGAGTACCTTGGGTGACTTGAGCGGTGCACACGTCCGCCGTTTACCGCAAAAGCGTTACCGAAAATGGCGTCCAATTTCGAAGAAATAGACGTGGAATTGTTTATTGGGGGAGTAAAGAATCATCCTGAAATATGAATATTGCTGCAGAAATGATTTCAGACTCATTGGGAAGTAATAAAAAGAACTTATCCGAATTTTTCAGTTAATCTGCAAAGGATGTATAACATTTTCCCCTGGTACGTCTTAAATTAGTACATCAATGTACCAAAATTCGTCGCATTGGTTTTAAAATATATTTTTTGTTCACGAGGTAGGCGAAAAATGCAATATCGTCTCATTGGTTTCAAACTATAATGTTTTGTACACGAGGTTAGAAATCCGAACGCGCACATACGTCACCGAAGCGGCACCGCAGCGTCAACGCGCGTTAATAAAACGCACGTGTGCACCGGCACTTAGTACTGAATTTGCTGGCTGCTGCTCGCCTTAATTTACAGGAGAAGGCGGCTTTCGAGTTGCCTATACGTACTCACCATGGCAACAACGCGGACGCAGATCTTCTCCTCATGCCTGGCGACATGACGTACGATGCATACAACATGACAGCGTCGATTTACGACAAAACGAAAACAATTTTTACTGTAGTACAAGACGACGTACTGATTCCTGAATGCTGGCTTCGATGGTTTGTCTTCCATTCGATAACCCCGAAATGGACGCCATGTTGGGTTTTGAATTCTCGCTGCGAGCAGCTATTTATTCTACCGTCGTCTGATCACTGCTACAAACTGTTCTTCGAGCGAGACTATCAAATTTTGGAAATCGCGTGAAGTAACAACAATGTTGTAGCAATGTTTCAAATTACTTTTGCATTTTGTTCTTCATCCGTGTTGTTATTTATAACTCATTTAATTTGTTATCTATTACCGCATTCATTTAGTAGAAATGGGAAACTAATCATAAATAAATAACGATTGACTAGCAAATAGCGTTCGGCGAGCGAGAATGTGTCGCTCCCTAAACGCGCCCTTACTCCTTGTTGCTACTAAACCTTACTATATGCCCCTGCTACGCTTCTTTTCGTACTGTAACACGTCGTTCTCTCCCCTTTGACTTGAATCAGTGGCGCCCCCTTCGCTTTGGGCTATCTCCTCTCTCTCATGTCTTGGGAGAAATGGCGTCGGTTGTTGCTTTGCGTTGCGTGGCCAAGCAGATGGCAAAGACTGACATGGTTTGGCGCGAATGCCCCGCGGTCGTTTGTGATGTGCGATAAACACAAGATCATGAAAATGAAGCGAGTTTGTGTGAAGGGGAGGAAAGGGGGGGGGGGATGGAGAGAGGGAAAGCAACATTTGGGGTTGGGGTTTGGGGTGGGGGGATGTAACGGCCAGGTCATGACGCCATTGTTCTCTCACAACCTCTGACGTCATTGGAAAGGTGCATTTCGCTTTCGGCTCGCGCGTGGCCGTATCGCGCGGTGAGGGGCCGGACGGGTTATCAGGTAGGGGCAGGACCGGGTGACCACGTGCACCGCCGATGCTGCGGACAGATACGGGGCTCTGGGACAATCGTTGCCATGGTAACGTACAAAGCTGCCGCAGGGGTGAGCGCGAAATTATTAAAGCTAAGGATTTCACCGAGATTTGCTTTTGTTCGCGGGAAGACATCAAAGAAAGGCACGCCAAATTTAACATCTACCTTGATATCTAAACAGGCTGAGTACCGCCAGCGCTTATTTGGGTACGCGGGGTCCTCAGAGCTCGCACCGTGGAGAAATGTGCGTGGCCGATCTTAAATTTTTCTGTAATTTTAAGAACAAACGTTGAGTGAGACAAGGTTTTGCGGCGTGAACCGAGTCTTGGTGCAGATTCAGTTTAATTTCTTTCATCATGATAACTGTTTTTGTCTCATCATGAGAAGCTTCGAATGGTTTGAAACTTCAGGGAAAAACTCTTCACCACAAAATTAAAGGAAAATTTGTTAAATTTTTATATCTTGACATTAGGAGTTCCAGTTCGTTCAGTACACAGTTTAAAAAAAAATATAATTCAAGAATTTCGCGTGGCGACTAAGAAAGATGGGGGGGGGGGGAGTGACTAAGAAAGAGCTCTTGAGGGTCAAACCGGAAAACATCCCACCCCCACCCCCCTTTCAAAAGGAAACAATGAGTAATTTGGCGTGACCAATTCGTAAACGGGTCAAAACCACCTTTTCTCGGCGACTGGATGGGGTGCCAAACCTGGACAATGCCTTTTATAGATAAATACAGATGCAAACCTATTTACGTTCCCTTTTGGACTTAACGGCAAACTGCCTGAGCGGGAAATTGAACCCACGACCTTTGAAACCAAAGACGGAGGTCCTACCGCTGAGCCATACTGACACGGCCTTGCCGTCTGGACTTGTATACCTTTTATAGATGGCAACTTATTGCTGTCGTGACATAATTGGTGCTTCCCTGTAGGGCTTATATTCTGTAGGGAAGACGGCGTTCTGATAATATGCAGATAATAATAGACAATTTATTTATCCACATTGCATCCCGAAGTCCGTAGAACTTGTGTGGGTTGCATTTAAAAAGACTATTCATTGGCAAAGTAGAAAAGAATTTTCAGGTTCACTCAGAATAAAACCCCGTCAATAAAAACTTACTTTAATTGAACAGTAATGATAAAATTGAGTCGGTTCATCATCAGTTTTATTAAGAACATTCGCAAAGGCTCGATCCGGCAATTCTCTTGAGTGACCTATTCACGATACGCCCTGTTCAGTATAGCGAAGTGATTTCGCCTGTCAGCCAGCTTTTTCACGATCAACTACGGTCCATACCAGATGACCCTGTTTGAAGTTGAAAAACGCCCCAGCCCACACCATTGCTGGATGTCGTAAATCCTCTACAATTTGTAGCCCGGGCTACTAGTTAAAACTCAAGACGTTTTGACCCGGGTACAATTAGAGATCGGCTTCTACGAAATTTCGAAAGGAAATTTACGGCATCAATACATGTAGAACGTGTGTCTGTCATTAAAAACAGTAAATAATGTCACATGAGTGCTTCTACCATTATTATTTAATTTGGATACGGTATATATCTGTTTATGTGACGGATGTGCTCTTTTATAGGGCAGTGACGTAACGTAGTATTATTGTATATACCTCTATGGTGGAGCCAGTAACTGGGTTAGCTGCAAGGGGCACTGGAGAGCGAAAAAGAAGGGCGTTTTACTGAAGCCAATGCTATTAGACTGGATTTCTTAAGCTATAACACGCGATGATTTTTATTGTTGGAGAAAACAACGTTCTTTTAAGCCTAAGAAATCCCCTCTCAAAGCACTGTCTTGACTAGAAATGCCGTTGTTTTCCCTTACATCTTAATCTAGTGCCCCCTGTAGTTATGCCCTCCAGATGCTATTTTTTATTTTGTTTATTTTGACGAGCCTTATGTCAGCCGAAGCAATTAATGCTTGTATGGCTGAACGGTTCAATTTTGAACATTACCAGATTTTTTTTAGAGAAGAAGAAATCTGGTAAAGGGAGGCGCCAGCTCAGGGATTCGACCCGGGAAACCTCCGATCATCGTCGGGGCCGAAAGATTCTCCAGAATTAGCCAGAATACATCCCATAGCCGCTGAAGGAGGATGGTAGCCTCTCACGCTACCCTGGCCGGCAGTCCTGGCGGGGACTTTGCCAAGGTCCCCTTTCCAGGGGTTCGACCAGAACTCAAACCTCCAGCAACCAGGCTGAGCTCTCTCACAGCTCAGCCACGATGACCACATAGGCAATATGACGTCATTTGACGCGGCCGTATAGAATTTGTTCAAAATCGAGTCATTTTGACCGGGCTACAACTGGAGACCTGGCTGCAACTATAGAGGCCGGCTACTATTAATTCATGATTGGGAAAACACCTGGCCATAATTAGAGAGTGGCTACAGTTGAGGACCCGACCACAAATAGCGGATTTACGGTAATCTTGCTTCGCTGCGGGATGGAACGCACTACCGAAAGCCGTTGTGACAGCTCCTTTCAACCAGCAGCTGGAAGAGACTAAATGATCTGATATGATTCAATGTTAAATTCTTCTTGCGTGTTGCTGTGAACCAGTTGCATACTTAAAACCGTCGGGGTGAGATTCTTCCTTAGGCGGATTTCTCTCTTTTTTTTTTTTACCCTTGCAAACCAACTAGAAATATATTAACCGCCCAAAAAAACCTACAATTTAACCTGTTTGCTTGCCTTTTCATCTATTTTCGCTCAGAGTGACTGCATCCCTGTAGCCTGCTGTCTTCAGACACTACCACTTTAAAACTAGCATTCATTTGCCTTCAGATAACTTACGCTCAAAGTCATTATTAAGGTCATTAAAGTTAATTAAGTGGTTCTCAGGAGTGCACCCATGGGTTTTTTTTTCGCGCCGGAAACGTTGTTTATGACATTGTCTAAAAAATAAATTATCGACCACGCATCAGCGCTTTCACATAACACTTCCTGGGTCCGATGACCATATCAACCCTTTGCTCCATTCGCACGATATACTCATACTCGAAACGAATCTAGGTGCCGTTCAGAGGAATGTCCCATTCTTGCACGCTGAACCTGCAGGGTTTGGAAAAACCCGGGTTTTTTCGAAAAAAAACCCTGCCAGGCTGGTTTTTTGGGGGGGTTTTGTCGGTTTTTTGGGGGCTTTTTCGGGTTTTTGGGGCTTTTTCGAGTTTTATCTAGTTTCATCATTACGGACCGCATAAACAAAGGGAAAAACCTAACATTGGAGCGTGAAGATGCAGCAGAGGAGTGGGTAGTGGCACATCATCCCGAGTTTTGGGCTGGAGTGCTAGCATTGAAGCTAAGACGAATCTTTCTATCCCAAGTCACTATTTAAGGAGAGTGTCAAATCAAGCTTCAGCCCAGCAAAATGGTGTTAACTCATGAGCAAGAAGTACTAAAAATCAAAGAAACTAACAGAGGGCGTCTCTGATATGTTTTGGGCTCCACCTAGCTGTGCATTAACCGAGTGCATTTCAACATTTAGACTTGTTCGGTCTAAATTGAGAAACATATTGGGTACAGATAAAGCCCAGAAATTAGCAAAAGTATACCGTTACTGATGAGCTGAACAAAATTACTGGTGATTTCTTGTATTAAAACAGCTAACAATCAACATTTTAATGACAGTTTAAATGACATTTTAACAGGTTGGTTGGTTCATGCATTTTACTTAGTTTTAGTTGTTGAAAAAACCCACATTTGGGTTTTTTGGTGGGTTTTTCAGGCGGGTTTTTCAGGCGAACCCTGTGAATCTGGCATTAAAACACAGATTTTATATTCCACAACAAAGCTACTGAAGTTTGATAGTATGGTAAAAAAAAAAAAGCCACACACGCATCTGAAAAATCTCGAATGATAAAAAGTAAAACAAAACAAACAAACAAACAAACGCTCGCGTCAATTTTTTTTAGCACCACTCCTGAGAACCATTTAATTAATTTTTAGCGGCCTAAAAAAAGATGAAAGAGTTTAGCCAAATAAACCCGATTTAATTACCAATTTTCACAATTTTTTGAGTCGTGCTAAAGGCGATCCCAACTTTTATCCCGTTTCTTCCCTATATTTACTCGTATTTTCGTCGGAAACGCGGTAATAGGTTTGAAAGGAAGTTTTAGACTGCCAAACCCGACGGGCAGTGTTTTTGTGGTTGACAGCTTAATTGCAGGGATCGTTAACCACACATCAACCAACTCTTGAGTTGCCACACATTTTAGGGAGACTTTCTACATGATGGGAAAGAGGTCATTCATTCCAGCTGCTCATTTAACAATACTTTGCCAAAAAAAAACAAAAGAAAATCACGTAAGCATTACTTGTAAAGTTAAAGTGCGTTTAGAAGCTTAAAAACAAATTGGTGCGATGTTGAATCGACAACCTATTACGATTTTCACACTTGGGACACGTTCGTGTTGTGTACCGGTGATTGCACGTATAGTAGGGAATTCCTCCCTTTATGAGAAAAATCACGATTTTGCTTTCCTTCAAAGAGAAAAAAAATATGGGGGGAAAAGGATTTTTTTGTATTTTAATGATAAGATGGGATTCCCTAAGTTACCGAATGTTTGACTGCTTTTTTACCACCCTGACTAGTCTATCGCTTAAAGACGGAAACCCAAAGGCTCAACAAGACTTAAATAAATACAGATGCAGACCTATTTACGTTGCCTTTTGGACCTATATGTCAGACTGCCTGAGAGGGGAATTGAACCCACAACCTTTGAAACCAATCGCCGAGGTCTTACCGCTGAGCTGTACTGACACGGCCAAAACAAAATAACGTCCATAGGCAGCATTTAACAAGTGTATTTTTACATATAAACATAGACTTTTCAATCGCCACTGGAGGGACGCTTATTTGCCGCGCCACACTCCCAGTGAAATGACGGGAACACTGAAACGTGAAATAAGGATTAAAGCAGGATTAAAGCCAAAGGCTCAAAAAGAGTTAAATAAATACAGGGTGGGCCACGAAAAACTGACGACCCAAAATTTTCAAAGTTCAACTTTTTTAGGCAGCACCCCTCGCAACCAGGAGAGGACAGAACTCTAATCCAATGATACGGGAAGATTTCTGTCCTCTCCTGGTTCTGAGGGGTGCTATCTAGAAAATTGGACTTTGAAAATCGTTAGTTTTTTGTGGACCACCCTGTACAGATGCAAACCATAGACCTCCAGCGGCGATTGGAAAGTGTATGTTTCTATGTAT
Source organism: Lithobius niger (assembly GCA_023313725.1). Lineage (NCBI taxonomy): Eukaryota > Metazoa > Arthropoda > Chilopoda > Lithobiomorpha > Lithobiidae > Lithobius > Lithobius niger. The sequence goes on from JAHWFP010108096.1 coordinate 8,034, forward strand.
GTATGCACGTGTCAAATGCTGCATAGTTTCAAAGGTGGTGGGTTCGATTCCCCGCTCATGCAGTCTGACATGCAAGTCTAAACGGCAACATAAATAGGTTTGCATTGTATTTATTTAGTCTATCGTGTTCGCAAACCATTCGGCAACTCAACCTGTCCAACTCATCCTTCTTCCTTGACTGTTTAATTTATTTCTTATCATCTAACCAGTTACCGAAATGGATAACTGGCAGTGAGTCAGGCCCTAACTGCATTGTAGAGTTCAACAAACGTTACGACTTACTTTCAATTTAGCCGTACCATACGTTAGAAAATTAACTAGATACAGTAACTTATCTCTTCCAAGCCTACGCGGACCCTAGCGATAGTTACGGATACTAATATCTGTGCTAATGCTTTGTCTTGGTCCTGCTTCGAAGACAAAAGTATACAGCAGTGACTCTACGTAGTATTATTGTATATAACTCTATGCTGGAGCCTTAATGTCTTTGCTGCAAGGGGCACTGCAGAGAGCAACAGAAGGGCGGCATACTGAAGCCGATGCTGTGAAGAGTGATTTCTTAGACCTAAAACGCGCGATTTTTGTTGTTGGAGAAAACAACGTTATTTTAAGCCTAAGAAATCCGCTCTTCCGTTGTTTTTCCCTCCATTTTTATGTAGTGCACCTTGTAGTTATGCCCTCCAAAACTCATACTGGTGCCAATCTGGTTCCCAATATGGCGGCAAATGTCACTGCTCTATTGGCAAATATAGTAGCAACAGCAACTACCACCAGGGTCACGCGTAGGCTTGGAAGAGATGAGATACGGTATGTCGTTTACTTTCTATTCTCTGGCCATACAGTGTCTTCGAAAACCACAAATCGAGCTCAGCCAAACTCATCCTGCTGTAGACAGTTTGACACCTTTAATATAACAAAAAGCCCCAGCAAACTCAGCAGAGCATTCCAAAACTGTCTGCTGAGCAAAACTGACGTCACCTTTCGATGTATAACTGATGGATTCCATCAGGACTTAGTCAATAAACTGTTGTCGCGAATGAATGCGCTCAAAAAAATCAACCCCGACGTCGGCAGAACGTGATGAGCGTTGAAAATGACGTCACTTTCCTATACTTTGTTCCACATTATGTTTGCAGAAAACTGACGGTATGACGTCACGTTTCCTTCCACTATGAGTGCAAAAAACACGTAAATATTCCATTCGTAGACTCTAACAGTAAATGTGTAGAGTCTACAAGTGCGATATCAACATGTTTTTGCACTCCTAGTGCAAAGAAACGTGGCATCATACCGTTAGTTTCCTGCAAACATAATGCGGAACAAACTATATCTTTGGAACGCTCTGTTGAGTTTACCGACTTCTGATTGTAGCTTTAGAAGGTATTGATGGCTGACGTAGAAACAAATTGCGAATAAAAACGTTAAAAAAGAAGGTTATATGATTGAAGTTGCACTTTACTTGTTAAAATGTACACAAATAAAAATTGATGATTTTCAGTGAAATAATAAAATGTATAATTGAGAAAATTGCATCTGTTTAAGTGCTGTTGTGCTTTACTAATGAAAAATATTCTTAAAGCGCAACAACTTTAAACAGATGCAATTTTCTGAATTATACATTTGATTATTTAAATTTAAAATCATGTACATTTTATCAAGTAAAGTGAAATTTCAATCGTATAACCCTTTTTTATGGCACACTTTACGTTTTTGTTTGTAATCCGTGTACTTTTTTTATGGCATGCAGTAATGTCGACTAAAGTGGAATCGAGACACACGCTAGTGTGTTGCGCCAAGTTAGGCAACAAACATGACATCAATTCAATTGACGAGGACGTAAACCATTGTAGCGCGACGCCATAGCGTAAGTATGTTATATCCTGAAGGATAGGTGGGCACATTTCAGGTACTTGGGGAAAAATAATAATGCGGCACAAAATCTTAAATTGTGGTGAAATAAAGAGTAATGATCCACCTGACAAAAATTAACTTGTACAGGAATGTCTGCTAAGCGGCTTTCAATGCAAAATTTGACCCTCAATAACGTTGCAAATGTGTTACCAGTTCCTAGCTACTATAGTTTCTACTTCTAGTCCGCTCATTCCCATGTTAATTCCCATAGGATGATTATTCACCGATACCGAGATAGTGGGAAGGGTTCCAGCTATGAAATTTAACGAATGGCTGCAGTACGATACGAACTGCATACCTTTTATGGTTTTGCAGGCTGGGGGTGTAACGGGAATGGCATGGGATATATGTTTCGAAAAAGGCTTTTATAGGCCTTTTTGTGCCGACATAGGCTGGCGGCGTTGCCAGGGAAAGGGCCTAAAAGGCCCTAAAGGGCAAAAAAAGTCTACGAAGAGGCAGAAAAGGGTAAAAAGAGTGACAAGCCAAACAAAAAAAGTGTCCATTAAAAAGTGTCCTAGAAAAAGTGTCTATACTAACTCACTGTGTCCTTTTACTAAAAGTATAGCCCCTGTCCTCTCGGAGGTCGTGCACGTAACTGGTTACTGTTCTGGCGAAACGGAGTGTAGGTATCTACCAAGTGTGCTACAGTACGTTTATCGAAATTTGTGAATTATAAATAATGTTTGTTGTGTCCTCATTCGCGATTGGGCAATTTTATCACTAAATTTGCATCAAGACCAGAACATCCGTGGACGTCATTTGGGCCTATTCCCGACAATTACTACTGCAACAGACAAGCCAAGAGCGTGGCATTCATCCACCGTTTTCAGGGCTTTCAATTACAACAACGTATTGATGTCAAATTGCAGATGTCAACTTTAACATGTAATCCGTTGTATTTGCATAAGTTTTGGAGTGCCGGCTTCTTCCCTAAACTTGAATATTTCTTCTCATTGCGCTAAATTCATTCCCTTTCGCTCCAAATATCCAGTTATCAATTCAAACCTAGTTTAACCTATGGTTCACGGAACGCGAACCAACAGTCAATTGTACCCAGTCCGTTTCTTATTTCTAATATCCAAAAGTCGAATTTTGTCCTTCTCAACTTTAGGCTAACGTTCCAAACCTACTTCCAAGCCTTTAGTCAACCAGTCCCATAATGTCAGGCGAACCAAGAATAAAACCATCATTCCTAACTGACCCACGACTGGTCGACTGGTAGCCTATACCTACCAATTTAAAACCCCGGACAGCAGGACAGACTCATTGCACAATTGACGCGTTAAATTCTCGTGGAACACGGAAACGGCCACGAAAACACCATCATGGTAGTGACATTCCACAAGTACATGACGGACCGTAAGTGACCGGGGACAATAATAGTATTCAGGAAGGAATTCCCTCCTCTCACCCCCACCTCTCCCTCAAAAGGAAATAATAAGTAAGTTTGGCGTGACCAATTCGTAAACGGGTCAAAACCACCTCTTCTCGGCGACTTCAGGGACAAGGTGAGTGTCAAACCTGGACAATGCCTTTTATAGATAAATACAGATGCAAACCTATTTACGTTGCCTTTTGGACTTAAACGTCAGACTGCCTGAGCGGGAACTTGAACCCACGACCTATGAAACTAAAGATGGAGGTCCTACCGCTGAGCCATACTGACACGGCCTTGCCGTTTGGACTTGTATACCTTTTATAAATGGCAACTTATTGTTGTCGTGACACAATTGGTGCTTCCCTGTAAGGCTTATATTCTGTAGGGAAGACATGTATATGGACAGTTTATTTATCCACATTGCATCCCGAAGTCCGTAGAACTTGTGTGGGTTGCATTATAGTGTATTACATGCGAATATGATTGTCGGTTACGGGACGTGATTTCCAAAAAGCATGTGCGTCACGTTTTTTTAAAAAGACTATTCGTTGGCTAATATAATCAATACACAAACATGAGTCTTCACAGCCTGTTATTGCTGGAATTAATAAATAACTAATAAAATTATGCATGACAAGGTACGTAAATTAACCACGGACACTACATAAAAAAAAAACAAGTCATAAAAATTAGCAAATATTTACAAACAAATTAGAGAGATGAATTATGTTCCAAAAAGAACTGGACAAATCAAATGAATGCATTAATACGTCGAAATGGCGGTTAGCTTTCTACGATGTAGACAGCAATCCCAAGTGTAGAATAACTTCATGTGTTCATAGGGAAAACATATAGCGACAGGTGTTGTAAAGTACACAGACGTCAAATTGTATTCATTCTGTAAAAAAATAAAAATTAAAAATAATAATAATGATAGCCACCAGGAAAACATAATTAACAATCTGACGTTTCCAAACGTTCTCGTCAGTTTTTCACCATGACGCTATCGATACGGATCAAAATAAACCACCCAGTAGCTAAACGCCCAATAGTCAAAACAAACTATCCCGAACTTTTGACATATCCCGTGATCATAGCCGTAACGGGATAAGAATGATGGCAGCCAGTGTTTCCTGTCGCTTGATAGTTTTCGCCGTAAATGACGAATTTATGACTAGCATTTCGCAACCGCGTCTCCGTCATATGACGATCTATACGCGTTGATTGGATGGCTTTTCCACACCCCCAACACCCCTTCTCTTCACCACCACCACCCCCACACCAAAAACATCCCCCCCCCACTCCTCCCAATGTTGGCAGTGTTATTCATCACAGCATCTGCCTTGTTTCGCGCGGAAATTAAGGTACTACCTGTGTGGGGGGAGCCCCAAGTCGGGGGGGGGGGGGGGGGGGGGGGGGGGGGGAGTGAGAGGGGGTACTTGAGCAGCTGTAGTGTCCGTCACACGATATGTGCTCAGAAAGTTGTGGAAGTGGGGCAGGAAGGGAGGGGGTGTTAATTTTTTTTTTAAATGCGTGATAAGGAAAAAGTTGATGCTTCTTATTTATCTTTTTTTTTAATATTGGTATTTAATTTATCAAATTTCACTTCCGTTAGGATATTATTAAATCAGTTTGCAATGTGCGCTAATAAGTTCGTAGCGATATTCGACTTCAGACATTTTTTTTTTAAATAACTGTGCGTGAAGTCTTTCGGTAAGTATTTTAAAAACAAGGTAGCAAGACAATTCACATTATATATTCTAATCTACAAAAAAAAAAAGAACAGACAACCAACTACCGCGAGTGGGACTCGAACGGTCCCATGCTGCAGCCAGGAAAACACAAATTTACAGAACTGTGGAAAGTTAGAAGCCGCAAACGATTGCGACATACCTCCGGGCGCCCATCCAGTATTAACATGGTGTATCATTTGGTATGTTATATATTTTTAAAAATTTTAAAGTTTTAGGCCTTGACCATGCCTGAAAGGCTTGTTTTTAGACTTGGTGACTCGGCAGATACTGCCATGATTTTTAAAAAATGTTTTAGTGTTTATTTTTACCTGAAGACGGGAGGTTGTCCTCCCGAAACGTAGTGTAGTTTTATTTGTGCACGATACTGGCTGTTACTCTACCTTATTATAGCTTGTCGGTAGCAGGCATACCTTATCTGAGATTCGCAGAGAACTTTGGATTCCAGGAGGCAGACAGACGGCAAAATTTATTCTCCGTCGTTGCTCGATTTGCCGGAACAGTAGACTGAAAGGCTACCAGCAAGTTGAAGTCCTTCTTGGAAGCAGGAGTTATAGTAGCTAGCTCATTTGATATTTCAAACCTAGCTTTACGGGTCCCTTATATATACGTTCGGGAGGGGGTTTGAAAAAATCGTACATATAGCATCGTTTACTTGCATGCTAACTCGAGCAGTCCGCTTGCAATTGGTGGCTGATCAGGCTTCAGAATATTTGTTGTTCGTAATGAAAAGCTCCGTAGCTCGATGAGGCATTTGATTACTGATTGTCTAAAACGGAACGGGTTTTAGACAAAATGTATCAGCTTGCGTCAAGAAGAAGTTACAAGTTACCTGTGGTCTCGGAAAATTAAGTGGAAATATATCATCGAGCATTTGCTTTGGTGGGGGTGGCGCTTGTTTGATGATGTTATAGACTACTAAACACTGTCTTCAAAAAGTCTTAGGACAAGCCGGTCTGGGTTTTGAAGAGCTAACCACGATCCTAACAGATGTGGAAGCCATGATCAATTACTCCAGATGTTTCAGGTTTTTGAGCGATGATCCAGCGGTAACTCCAGGTTACTTCCTAGTTGGACGCCGAGTGAAAAGGTCACCTCGGAAACGATAATTTTTCTCAAACTGATATCACACATTGGTAGAAGTAGGCAAAGCCTAATGGATAATTTTTGGTACAGACGGCGACGTGAATACTTAATGGATCTTCTGTCCTTTTGTGCTGTTTGCCAGCCAGTGAAAACATTTCCAAAGATACGTGACCTAGTCTTTGTCAACAATGAATGTTTACCTCGTTATACTTCTAACATACTGGCAGTGTTGAAAAAGTGGAGCTGGAGCGCGACGAACAGATTCGTTCATTTGTTTTAAGGTTGCCTTAAAATAAATAAATTAGAAGACCCTTTATATTCAATTGCTTTTTTAACTGGAAATTTAAGTATTTTAGGGGTGGGAGCGTGTTGAGTGTACACTACTGTTTTGATCCATGATTGTAGAGTCATGAATAAGTAGACATGGTTAGTGGCTCAATTCTGGTTGTGTTTATGGCTACGGTTGTGGTTTTGACAGCCAGGGTGAAATATATTTGGGAGGATAGCAGAGCAAAGCCTACTCCCCCACCCCAACCCTTGAAAAAAATTGGCAAAGGTTTAGTACAAAAAATAAAAATTGCAAGGGAGGAGGAGGGGGACGGAGGGTGGAGGAGGAAGGGAAAGGTGGAACGAGGGGGAGGGAAGGACGGAGGGGGCATATCTGGGGATGAGGCGCAACTGTCCCCATTCCCACCACTGCCCCCCCCTTCTCCCCAGATATATGCCTCCCCCACCTCAATATACGTAAGCCCACTCGAACCTTCCTCAGATATATTTTCCGCGATTTCCCAGCCTCTTCACTCTTTTTTCCTCATTTTTATCTTGAATCTTCGAAAATCCCTCCAACACCCGCCCTTAGAAAGCCACTTCCTCCCGATCTACGACCCCCAAGTTCAATTCAACGGATCATAAGGATTCAAAACACATAAGGGGCAATTTTTGAGGATTTTTTGGACGGGGAGGCAGTGACGGCGTCAGGACGGAATTATTAGGGGGGAGGGGGACGACAGAGGGCACACCTGGAAACACGGTGGGCCAAGAACTTTTTTTCAAGGCAGTCGCATAAGGCACCGTTATTCCGTTTAATTCAACCTGAACGTAACGTAAGCTTCAATGCAGTTCAATTTTCTCTAAAATACGCTCCGTAAACACAAAATAAATCAGTATACACCACACATATTGCAAAGTTGCTACATTAATAAATAAGTAGGTAAAGAAAGAAAAAAAAAACGAAAGCTAAGTAGCCATTTGATTTCACGTTCAGCCTTTAAGTTTTTTATTTATTATTTTATTTTTTGGTGGTGACCTGAGTTTTGTTGTCGGAGGGGCCGTGGAATATTTGGGGGGAGGGGGGTATGGCCCACCCTATCCCACCCCTAGTGCCGTTACCGGCCGGGAGGGGGGGGGGGGAGTTGCCTTTTCCAAAGAGGCGAGAAGGGCAGGAAAAAGAGAAAATCAGTATTCACGATCGCCGAAAAGCCTTTGTTTAAATGGTTTACGGTTTGTTTTGATGTTTTATCTTTACGATTTTTCTACCTAGAGGACAGCCATCTACGGGGGGGGGGGGGGGAGATCTTGTTTAGAGAAGGCCCAACGTAGGAGCGGCCTTGTGTACCATGCTCGATACTCCAACCAACAAATCTACGACAAACGCAATTACAATATTCGTTCACAAAGCATAGCCAAACTCAGTAAGGCCTACATAACCCAGGTGCAAAGCTATGGAGCTAGCTATTTATACGGTTTCTTTCTCAGTTAATTGTAATGTCACGATGCCCAACTAAAGTTAAATACCTTTTCCCCCCTCGATGCCAAATCCAATTAAAACACGATCGTGATGCACATTTATTCAATACATGTTCAGGCCTAAAGCCAGTCTAATAATACTATAGTCCACTCCGTGAAAGCCAAGTTAAACAAGTTGGGAGAGTAAACAGGATTCATTTTATGGCGACACCTGCAATTGAACCTATGGCGTTGCTCTCACCCCTTTGGCAGCGCACGTGTGGCTGGTTGCCCTGCGACTAAATTGGATTAACAGCTGCATTTTCACCAACCTTTCCACTGAATTTTCCTTCGGCAATCTGCTCTCGCGCACTTATCCCTTTGCGCCATGTACAACACCTGTGACGCAGATCGGAATGATTTTGCGGGAAAACACGACGGCCCACGCGCCTTCGAGCTTACCCGATACAGTCAGCTCCAGACGGAGACACAATTTCAAGCAGGGATGCAACTGTGGCTGGCCAGTTAGTTATTCTCATCGGCATAAATCGGTGCAAATAATATAAATGTTAAAAGGACATTCCTCCAAGCGCCATTTTTCTCGATCCTCCACATCAAGTACGGCCTAAAAGTTTTATTTACTTACCGTTAAATTACAATTCCTGGCATGTGAAAATCTTAGGAATTTTTTATTGGAATTGCCTAGAAAAATTATCCCTCTCGCCTTCTGGCCCCTTGGCTTCGGCTGGGTGCGCATCAAACCTACGTCAACTAACAGCTGGTGCTACCTATATCTACTCGTTTATAAAAAAAACAAAATAAATAAATATATAGGCTCAATAAAAATGAAATTTTATTAGCCTATTTTTTTTTTTTACGCCTTGTAAAAGACTAACTTAAAAAGCCCGCACGCTCGTTAGCCTTTTTTCCTTAAAATAATCTCCGTTAAATAATTTTGGATGATGGATAGAGAGAAGACTCCTTTCCAATTAAAAAGGCGGGAACCTCGCTGTACAGCACCTTACGTGAGGGCCTACCTACATCATGATATTTCATAAATTTCGTATTGATTTTTTCATAGCATTCATGGCGTCATGGATGAATTGCTGGTTCTACATAAAGGACGCGTGCATATTGGATGACTACATTTAGACCAATACAACTTTTAGTTATACCACGGCTGTGACGCAAGCTAACCCAATGCCATGGTAAATTTCAATAGGTTAAATCCCGTTAACGGTGACCGGAAGTGTACGTCATCCGAAAAGTGATGGGTTATCAAGTTACCCAACACGTTTCCGGGAAACCCACACTTTTTGATGATAACCCACACTTTTGACATTTCCGTATCACGTGAACGGGAACGCACACACCAACGACCAAATACAGCGTCCAAAAACGCAACGCAATAAAAACGTACAAAAGGAATTACTTGCCGGAATGTCCCGGATGAAATCTTTTCCCTGCTAACTCACACATGTCTGGCCCATAGCTACGTTTATTCACGTCGTCTAGCCCCCACCCCTTTCCCCCTCCACAAACTAAAATGGCGTGACCTCATTCATTCATAACGATATACATATAACCGTATTTCTTGAAACAATTCTCAATTACAAACGTATTAAAAGAATTACTTACCTTGCCGGAATGTCCTGCATGGAAACCTTCTGTCCCTGTTTCCTCATATATCGAAGTTTTATTACTCCCAACAATCTTGCTCCAAAAACTTGAGCTTACTAACCAAGGTACGTGTCCGTCTAACTCCCAACCAACCCCCTCCACAAATTTGAGATTACCAGCCAAAGGAAGCTTTTGTCTAACTCTCACCTCCTCCTTCACAAACCAAAATGGAATGACCATCATTCATTCATACCGATATACATATAACCGTATTTCCTGAAACAATTTTCACAAACACAAAATAAATAACACAAAAACGTTTTAATTAAATACGAGTTAGTTTGACGTCACAACCGTGGTATAAATTAGTTGTTGGTGAGAAAGTTACGGTTACCTAGTATTACATCACGTTTGCTTCACACTCGATGGACATACCCACTCTTGGGCCAATCATCGCAGCCGAGGTAAAATACTCGGTAACCGTGACTTTCTAACCAGTAAGTGTTACTTAACTCAGCTTGGTATGTTATTGGTCAAAACACTTTAACGCAAAGGCTTACATCACATGATTTCCAACATTGTGTAGTAGTTTTTTATAGCATTCTTACCGCGCTTCTTCTGGCCTCTCTTGAGAAGTGACAAGTTGGTCTTAATCAAAATAAGAACGAACGTAGTGGTGAGCTAAAGATTTGCTTAGGCATTGATACATTCTGTTTTCTGTTTTCCTCATTAAAAGCTACGTCCAATCTACGACGAGAAATTACATTGTTCTTCATTTTGCTTGCAAATGTCGACACAATGAGAGGCGGGTACCATATTTTCCTCCAAATACAGTATAGGCAAATATTTTGATTATATCAATCAACAACCGTCTCTTCCCCGGAGCTTTCATTACATTTTTGGCCAAAATTGTTTAGTGGAATATTAATTTTTCTTTTTGTCTTTTTGCGAAAATCGAGCAATACTGACTGACACATGCAAGACCTATGCTGCAAATGATGTTAAGCGTATTGCCATTCTGTAAATACACAACTATTTTGTTATTAGCAAGTTGATTATCATGGTACCTCAGTCTACCATCATACTTTATAACTTTTTTCAACATAGGAAGGCGTTCCAAAGTTCAATGTCGTCTCCGGACACTCCTCAGTAGCGAAGCCATGATTTTTGCTGAAAGGGGCGAAAACGGAAAAGTATGCGTTTGTTGGCGGAATGTCTATAACAGAAACATGAGGGGGGGGGGGGGGAGGATTGAGGTTTAATGGCGCGTAGACAGCAAGGTCATTAGCGCCAACCTCAGTCACAGTACAATCGTCCGGGATGGCACTGCGCCACACATTACAGAGGTGTTAAACCCCAAATCTAGATCTTATCATAGATCTCGTGGAAAAATTAAAAAACTCCGGACAGGAGGACAGAGCTTATCGCCCAATTGATGCGCTAATTCTCGTGGAAGGATAGAAACGACCGCGAACACCTTCAAGGCGGTAACAATCAACAGGCAAATGGAGTCTGGTCGGGAAGGAGGGGGATGGAGGGGGATGTGGATGGATACCTTAGCAAACCTAATTACTACACGCTCATCAAAACAAAAATGTGACTCATTCGCGACACTCGACTTCGAATAAACGTTTCCTGTTGCTCAACATTTCAATGGTATATCAACAAAGCGTCCATTTCCTAGCTATTTTGCATATATGATTGATGGGTTTTGATGTCCCTAACACTCATGGTTAAACGTTATTTTAATTATTATGAGCGATCAGCCACATAGAGTTCTATTAAATATAAATCTAGGATAAATTAATTCAGTGTACCCGTCTCACATCTATGTTGCGATGGTATACTGGGCTAAATTTCAATCTTCGTGCATATCCAAACAAGCGTTCGAGAATAACAAACTTTAAACCAACTTTAAAATTGAATAACCGATCACAATTATATCCTGACCAAACGTCACCACCCTAAACCTACCCGCTAGCTCCTTACCTCCCTAACCGTCCCCTCCCCTCGACCTTCTTCAGACAACATGCCATACCACCAACTTACATGAAGGTTTGCATTGCATGCATGCTACTACATACCCCGTTCTTACCTTTCCTCCCCCCCCCTCTCCCCCGCTCTCGCTGCATGCATTCAGTTAATTGAGCGCCTTCAGTCTGGCCTGAGGCACAGTGGTAACCCCCTCCCACTACCCAAGAAATCCACCCACCTCCCCCCTCCTCTCCCCCATGCTTTCTTCATTAATGAACCTAGAGTTGCGGGCTATAAATTATTTTTGCCTCCGACGGGTTCCAAAATTTACGGCCGGGCGTTTCCTTCAAGACAGACAAACTAACAAAAAAGGGGGGCGGTGAGTGGGGTTGGGTTGAGGGGGGACGTTGGTGTAGGGGGAATAAGGGGTAGAGGGGTGGCATCAAATCAAGGGACAGTACAGGACCAAAGCGAACTTGAAAACCCACACCGTATACCAAGGAATTTACACCAGACGGTTTGTGTTGATGGAATAATGTACCAATAGGCAGCCTAATAATATTTTTATGGCTCGGGGTTGTTTCCGCATGGTCTTTAACCCCTCCCCCCCCCCACCCCCCGGAGCTTCAGACGTAGTAAAACGGAGCTTACCGCATAGTAGGAATTTTATCCTGCCTTTGTTGGGGTGGCCTAACGATCTGGTAGATTAAAATGTCAACTGTAGCAACGGAAACACATTGACATTTTTATGTTACTGTCGGTGCTAGAGGAGCTGATATTTTCGCATAGTGGTGCTAGTTGGAGATGACATTTTTACGTTTTAGTGCTAGTAGCTAAAGGTTAATTCCGCGTCGAAGTAAAAGCGTTGAGGTACTTTTAATACAAACTGGGTTTGGTCCCAAAATACGGTAAGGCTTGACAAAGCAACTTGGAATTAATAATGACAAAAATAGGACACAACTAGCATGGTCTAAGAAGAGGCAAGGATCTTTGGTGAATCCTTCTCTTTCTATAGAGCAGTGACATTTGCCTTCATATTGGCACCAGTATGGGTTTTTTGGAGGGCATAACTACAAGGTGCACTACATAAAAATGGAGGGAAAAACAACGGAAGAGCGGATTTCTTAGGCTTAAAATAACGTTGTTTTCTCCAACCACAAAACTCGCGTGTTTTAGGTCTAAGAAATCACTCTTCACAGCATCGGCTTCAGTATGACGCCCTTCTGTTTCTCTCTGCAGTGCCCCTTGCAGCTAACCCATTAAGGCCCCAGCATAGAGTTATATACAATAATACTACGTCATGTCACTGCTCTATAGCTAGTGGTTGCCCACCACTTCTGTGGTTCCTCTTCCTGTTTCTGGAACCTTCAGGATCTTGCTGAAAGTAGGAAGTAGTCTATTGCCTATGACTGGAAAGCGGCTGCTTCCACGAACTATACTTCTCTCGTCGCAAACGTCACAAGTAGTCATAAGCTTTCGGCTATGGCTGACTTGAATTATGTGTAACCGGAGTGGAGTAACAAAGAGTTAGGAAAAGACATTTAACATGTTGGTGCATTTGGTGCAGCTGGGGGACGGCGGTGGACATTTTAGATATCATTTTACAAACTGACGTTTTCCTATCTGTGCTAGTAGGAATGGACATGCTACATATCGGCACCTTCGGTGTGTATCGGTTCAAGCCAGCACAGCTGGTGCATGTCGGTGCATTTTAGATATCAGCGTGTAAAATTGCATTCCGCTTTTATCAGTAGCTAAAGATCAGGTAGACTGAAACGTCAACTGAATTAACAAACAAATTGACACTCGGGGATAGTAGGAATTGGAATTGGTACATATCGGTTTCCTAAAGATCAGATCGATTAAACTGAACTAACATAACAAATTGACATTTACGTATGGTGCTAAAAGGAGTGTTTTTTTTGTTCTCTTCTGCGTTGCTAAAGATCAGGTAGATTTATATGTCAACTGAACTAACAAACAAACTGACATTTTACTATCGGGGCTAGTAGGTACTGACATTTTTTCCATTTTACATGACGGTGCTAGCAGAATTTTTTTTTTATCCTACCTGTATTGGTTGGTATACCTAAAGGTCACGTAGACTGAAACATTAACCGATCCGAACTAACACAAACAAGTTGGTGTTTTACTCCACCTGAGCCTTAGCACACAGAACTGCTGCCTAAAATAAAGAAGGAAAATCCATGGCCATTTCCAAACGATTTATTCCATCTTTTACGCACATGCAGGGATAAAAAAAAAAGGCCGTGTCGAAACATTGACAACTCATTCCTTGGGTCGAAACCAGATTACAAGAATAATAAATGTCTCATCACAAAGAAAGTGATATGAAACAGGAAATACTAAATGCCAACTGACACCTGACCATTTGAATTGGGTTTAAATTATTGTGCCAACCACGGGTTTTTTAAAGGAAGCATGACCGAACCACGTAGCCTATTCTTTCACATACGTAGGGATGAAGAAGAAACGGCTTATTCAGTCAACGAGTTACAGGCTGGAACATTCCATACAGCAATGAAGGTTCTTCTGGTGTCAAGTTTCGTTGTTGGAAGAACCAGTTTGTGAGAGTTGTTAAATGGCGCACCTCAAAGAAACGAAAAGGTCCACAGCATGATGACCATGGAGAATTTAAGCTTTCAATCATAGCAATTCCAGTGAATCCATGCCCAGCTGGTTTAAAAACCTACCATGTGGGATCTCCTTCAGGCCACATAACTTCATAGTGGAGCGTCGTTGAGTGGATTCAACGCGATCAATATATTTGAGAAGGTATGATGACCTAACCGAACTAGCTAATTCTAAGAGGGGTCTTGGATAGGTGTTGTAAGCCCAGACCTTGATGTTAGAGTTTCCTGATGTGAAACAACGTTGGACAATGGCAAGTTGTTGGTCTACAATTCCCTCCAAAACGCATATCCGAAAAGCGTCGCAGTTCATTTCACATGCGAACAAATTTCGAAGTTCTAGAGTTCTTATTTGCAATCTAAAGGTGGAAAACGTGTAGTATAATAAAGCATTTAACACTAGCCTACCAGTGAAGAGTTTCGGCACAATCGGTTATTAAACCATGGATTATACATTGTTTACTGACTTGATTCTCTGGTCATTAATGTTTTCACAAGATCACTTGCGAACCGTCTGGTACTTTGTCGTTAACCATTAGCATGTATTTATTTCTTACGAACACACAGTTGGTGATCAAGATCCATTTTTGAGTGAAGAAGAATTGAAACCGGTTCAAGCCTCTCAGCCCGACTCAGCGCCTTATATGGGCTTAACCTTCTCAACCTATTTCTCTTAACCATCCAGGATTGTTTGCTCGTAACCTGAATCTACTGAAGAGATGAGGAATTGTATTCATGAGCCTTGGCAATAATTTTAAATGGTTATAATGGCGCAGATGGGTAGACATTAGACAAGCATGGTATCGTAGGCTACACAAATCAGATCATCTTCTTCTTCGGGTGTAGGTTTCAAACTTTAACGATCCTTAATTTTCTTTGATATGATCTTGTGTATCTCGGTTCACTTTCACAAAGCCACTTAGGGCAGATCCATTTTACCAGCACTACATGACCTCAATGCTTCTAGTGTCACCACTTTAGCCACTTTTGTTGCTGATGACTATGAACTTTTTCTATGGAATTGGCATCACAAGAGTTGCTAAGCAATGAAGTTATAGTGTACCGGCTGATAAATATGCTTTTTCTTATAATCGGGTGACTTTTACCTTCTTTTCAGCGTGAGGACGTTCTGCGTAAAGACAATCTTCAGCATTTTGTTAATAGCATAGAAAACGTGCAGGTTCGCCGTCTTTATTCTGGGTTCTTTGGAAAAAGCGCCTCTAAGAGCCGACAAGTCAGATGCTTCAGCAATGACGTCACGCTGAGGGATCGGACAGTTCATCGTGCGTTTAGGAACATCTTTGATGAGCTGTGGTGACACCACTGAGCTGTTTGGTGAGTTTAAGAAAGTGCTCTATCACACCGTCTACAAGTTTTGTGTGTTTCGTATAGTATACTTGACCTTTATAAAGAAATGTTTCCTATAGTATTTGGTACATCTCTCTAAGTACCAAGTACTATATAAAACATCTCTTTAAGTTCCAAGCACTTAGAAAGACGTTTCCTATAGTACTTGGTACTTAGAGAGAGGTTTCCTATAGTACATGGTACTTAGAGGTTTCTTGTAGCACTTGGTACTTACAGAGCTGTTTCCCATAATAGAAAAATGAACACTTTTCCCACTACTAATGGAACACAGTCTATCGTCAATCCTTTAAATTTTCGGAGAAGAAACTTTCTCCTTTTTCAGAAAGTCTCTCGAAAACGTAGCAGCGACGAACCCCTCACATGGTTGGCACAGAGGATTTTAAATTAGATTGTTAGCTGGACCACTGATCTCTATAGTCGAGGTTGGCTTGCTGCTACCACTTTTCCTCTCACCTCGCAGCAAGTTCGGAATGAATCAGGCCTTCCATGTCATCATAGACGGGCCCGTCAGGCTTATAAGAGGCACCCGCTGATGTGACAGTTTTTTTAATAGCAAGCGACTCCAATGCACAGAGATGAACTTCGTTCTTAGTGTTCGATTTGAGCAGAATAGAAGTCCAATACCCTGTTTCTGGAACACTTTTGGGGCTCCTTCACACTTTCCAGGTAAGAACATGACAAAGGTCGCTGGTGTGTCTTTGAGCTGACTGGCTTGACCTTGAAGTCTCACTCAGGCTCCGTGCCACAACTTATTTGTTTCAACATTGATCATTCTGGCAGGGAAGCCCATTTAGAGGAAAGTGGTCTTAGCTTTGGCTAGGAATTCTTCCACTACTCGTTGGGTGGAGGGAGTTAGTTCATTTCCCAGGATGGCTCGAAGGAGTGTTCTGATGTGAAATGAATTCCTCTCCCCGTGTGGGATGGTTTCTAGTACAGAGAAAAAGGATGTTGTTTCCACTCCAGGATGTTGTTTCCACTCCTGTATAGGAAAGCTGCATGACCTTCTCTCTCTTCTTCATTGGTTAACTTGCGTGCATCGTTCCAGGAGTTGGGCTTCCAAAATGGCCGGTTTCTCTTCCTTGTGGGAAGTGGCGAAATATATCACTTGTATATCGCGTCCAAATGGGCATACGTCGGAATTTCGTCACAATCATCTCGTCAAGAAACTTGAAGAATGAGTCTTGCCAGCACTGGCGAACAGGAGTAATAGGAGTTCCCGTAATTTGCCTGACAGTATATTTTTCGAAAGTGACATAAATGGTTGGTAGGACTAATTTCAATAGTGGTCTGTCAAGATCGACTTCCCCCGACCAATGTTCAACCTATTTGCTGACTCGTCAAGCATACGGAGGATGAGTTGGTGGGGGAGCCTCGTGAAGAGTGCTACTACGCCGTAGGAGACTAGCGGTGGTTTGCTGTAAATTTGATATCTTTGAGGGTTAGCAGGGCGCCATTGGTATAATTGAGGGAGTGGGCCCCCCCACCAGTGGCGTAGCTATGTTAGGCGGGGCCAATGCAAATTATTCCTCTGGGCCTCCCCCCCTCCTTAATATAAAGTATGGCTCATAAAACAGCTGAAAAATTTGTAACTTAATACTTTTTTCTAATGTTTTTTTATAGCGAACCATTTTCACTTTCCTCAAGTGGAGCTTGCCTACGTGGCCATCGGCTCAAGAGACTGTCTACACCCCATTCGCTCGTGACAGCTCAACGAAAAGAAGGCTATTTGAGGCAAATTAGAGCCTTTTTAAAGTGTAAACATTTTTTCTTTCGGGGGCCCCTTGAGGTCGGGGGCCCGGTGCCATTCTGCCACCCTTGCCACCCTGTACCTACGCCACTGCCCCCCCCCCACAAATATTTCATTAGCCTCTCTGTCAGGAGCCATTCCAAAAATTTAAAGTTTCTTCTCCAAAAATTTAAAAGATTGACGTTAGACTGTGTCCATGTTTCCTTCAGCAGTGGAAAAAGTGTTCTTTTTAATATTATGACTTCAAATTTATTGTCACTTGCTGATTTTCCAATGTTTCCTATAGTAAGTGGTACTCAGAGAGTACTTAATATTCAGATACCTATAGAACATGATATTCAGAGAGTACTTAATACTTGGGTACCTATAGTACTTGATATGTCTTGATACCTACTTGCAACGTAGACTCTCACCTGCATAGTTGAAGTTCCAAGTAGTTAAAAATTTTTTATATAATTTAAGTTTTTGTAAAATAAGGCCATTATTGTTCGGCTATCTATCTTTTAACCATTCCTCAAGATAAATCAGTCACTAAAGTAGTAGACTTCAAATTTTAGCTGTACCTCAACATTTTGGACAAAATTTAAGTTTATGTAAAATAAGGCAATTATTGTTTGGCGGTGTGCCACTTTAACTTTGCTTTAAGATAAATCATTCGCTACATATAGTAGACTACAGATCTTACTGAACAACCTCCACATTCTTTTTATATCACGTTATTTACAGTCTTGTAACAATAATTTTTTTTTATTACCTCTTTTCAATTTTGAGTTTCACACGTCAAGTTCCTCGAAGTTAGCCTTCATTGTCTTTGCTAAATCCCATCTGTCTTTGACGCTAATCCCCGGAGGATTAGTTGCTAGAACGTGTTGATCTCCAGTGAACCTTTTTGAACAACCCGATGCCGCTCCATCTTCTTCTTGCGTCGGCTGAACGAAACTGACGCTAGTAGGCGCCACACACACGTGTAGCAAACCCCGATAGCAGCGCCACATCATTTTTGGCGGGCAGTCAGTCAACAATAATTGACGCGTGGGACACACATGGGCCGCCTGCCTTCTCGTTTAGGCCTAATCCGAGTTGCCGTTAATTATTCATGTAGTAATACCCATCGACGTGTCGGAAGCAGATGGCCAAAAACCAGTAAAATATTTCGAGAAAATGCTCGTCAAGCCGCGGACGCCATCTCTAAAGTTTTGTTAAATAATTCAGGACGCAATAAAGGGGTCGGTCTCTCCCCTAATTCGTCGAAAAGTCCCCAAAGGATTTTTTTTTGGTTTGTTTATGATAAAAGTGCTGTTCTTGTTCATGAGTTTTGGAAAATTAAAGGGGGTAAAAGAAAACCTTGAATATGTATATACCTGACTGTTTCAATTTGGTAACTTGTAAACCCCTGCTGTTAAAAGCGGGTTGCAACCAAATGGAAGTCTGCAGCGTCTCAACGGGTCGCACGACATATCCCGAAGGATTTATGTCCCTTTAATTTGTGTTTTTGTTTTGTTTCCAACACCTTTAACATTGTGATCTTTATTTTTAGTAATTAAGCAATGAAATGTACAGAGCCCTGTAAAGGACATACCAAAAAAAAAAAAAATTAGATTTGTTATCTCGACATAACCAATTCCTTCTCTGGAGATAACAAACTATATTACTACTTCCGGTACTACTTCCGTTACTACTTCCTGTAAGATCGCAGAAACGGAAATTCGTTATGTCTAGATAACGAATTGGTTATGTCGAGATAACGAATTTCCGTTTCTGCGCGCTTACAGGAAGTAGTAACGGAAGTAGTACCGGAAGTAGTACCGGAAGTAGTAATATAGTTTGTTATCTCTAGATAACGAATTGGTTATGTCGAGATAACAAACCTAATTTTTTTTTGGATGTCCTCTACAGGGCTCCGTAGAAATGACTGTATAGGACTAGATAAGAGTTATTTTCTTGAATTTATTTTAACAGTTTTTTGCTGGCAGAAATTTAGCCAAAGTAGAAAACTTTGTTAAAATTCGTAAAATGCTGTAAACGCAACGGAAGTCAACCGTTCTTTTCTGCATTTAAAGGCGGGTTGGCACCAAATGAAATTCTGCAGCATTTAGCATTGCCTAGCGCTATCTAGCGTTTGATTGCAGGAAGCTAAGGAGTACACAAAGAAATTTCTTTTAACGACTCAAATAAGCCTTGTCCTTCTTAATTATAGAGTGAAAATTTGGTGTATCCTCGTGCTCTTGGGTGCAAGCTGTAATAGTGAACAACATCGCAATCACTAGATGACGCCACGGTAGAATATAAAGATCTACCATGGTGCCATCTAGTGACAGTGATATTGCTAACTGTCCAGTTACAGCTTGCACTCAGGTGCACGAAGATACCCAATATTTTCACTCATGATTAAGAGGTACGTATCATGTTTGTGTCGTTAAAAGAATTTTTTGTGCACTCCTAAGCTTCCTGCAAGCAGGCGCTAGATAGCGCTAGGTTATGCTAAATGGTGCAAACTTTTATTTAGCGGCAACCCGCATTTAAATGCAGAAAAGAACGGGTAACTTCCGTTGCATTTATAACATTTTACGCATTTTAACAAAGTGTTCTACGTTAGCTTAATTTTCTGTCAGCCAGGGACGATTTTTAGATAAATTGAAAATAACTCTTATCCAGTCCTATACAATCATTTTATCGTTTAATTACTGAAAATAAAGATCACAATGTTAAAGGTGTTGGAAACAAAACAAAAGCATAAATTAACCGAATAGCCTACAGCAACTGTTTTGAATTTAGATCTATGGCGATCTGTGCTGACAGTAATGAACCCTTGACATATTTTTTTTTTTTTTTTTGGTTAATTAGTGGTGGGGGTGGCACGATGATCTATAATTCGGTAATATCGCGATAAACATTTTCGTCGATTATTGTATTGCACTTTTTCTGATTTATCGAATTATTGTGCAAACTCCGATGCTGAAATTGTCACATCTGCGAAAATAGCTAGAAAGAGTCGGTTTGCAGCGTTGCATGCGGAATTACAAGGACTCTCCAACTAAGTGTGCAATACTGTTGCTAGCTAGGCCTACTTTAGCTGATTGGAGAGTTGGTTTAATGCAAACAATATTTAAGCATTAAGTAACAGCACAACTGCTAATTGTTTTTACAAGGTCAGGAAGCCAATGGACAATGGCAAGTGCATTTTTATGTTTATTGGCCAAAGGGCCACACAATTCACATTCGTGAAGGTTGCACTGAAGGCTTCAGCCTAGGTTTTTTTTTTTTAAATTAACAAAATTAAAATGGTTCTTCCAGCCTCAAAATTTTATCGAATTATAGTTCGTTGCGTTCGAGTGAACTCTAATCCGTTTTTATTCGTGTACCTTCACGGCTGTGAGTATGGGGATACGAGCTCTAATATTTTTTTTCTAAACGGCAAAGCCGATTTTTATTCAGTTAATCATATTATAACCCTGTTTTACGGGGTGCTTGACGTTTTTGTTTGTTATACGTGTGCAGCTACTTGTTTCCTCCAAGTGCGGATGAATAATTGTTAGTATGTCTTGATTCTTCAGTTTATGCTTTTCGGCTTGCGTTTGCTGATTGGCAGTTCCCTAATTACGTATCAGTTAGACGATGGCGTTCGGCAACAATGCGGTAAGACTTTCGCTGTACACGTGGGCAATAAAGTCTTCCCGCATTGTTGTGAACGTCATCGTCTAACGTATTTTTACAACGACGAGTTGAAACTTTAATGGACGAGCCACTGTTGCAATAAAGCGACAGTGTTAGTTCATTGTTGTCGAACCATCGTTTAACATATTTGTGCAACAACGATTTGCATCGTTAGTAACCGAGCCATTGTTGTGATAGTATAACGAGCCATTGTTTGCAGGCATGTTCTTTGCTCCAACTCCTTTTTTAAAAATCAAGAACTGCAATAAATGCCTTATTTGTTTATTTTAATCAATTTTAACTCTTTCCTCAGGGTCTTTCTTCAGCTGCAATAAACCAAACCAAACCAAACCAAACCAAACCAAACCGCCGTGAGAAGCCATTTCGTAGAACAAAACGTACCTGTATTGAGCGTTATTATTGAATTTTACGCTTACGTGCTATGACAAGCACCGGGACTCAAACTGAACGTATTTATTGATAACTTGTCTCACGTTCGAAGTCATTATTAAATTTGTACCACTACGTTGTTCAGAGCGATCTGAGAAGCTTTTTAGTCTTTGCTATCCCAGTCTAACTTCCGGTAATGGTCGGGGTAACGGTCTCGAGCTCTGAAACGAGGCTAAAACGCTTCTCAGACCACTGCTATCGCCGCATATGATGATTGAAGTCCTCTCTCCAGTAAAACCAGAACAATTATTGTGTACGCGGTTTATGTCTTCAGTCCTGCAGGTATTTTATGAGCGGCTACGTTTTCCTGGAGGGGCCAGCATTAATCGACGGCCGCCATTGTTTTTGTAACCATCTCGGGTATCAACAAGGCACTCTGCTACCAAAAACATACAATTGATTATCTGTATCGTTCTGGGGCGAACTCAAGATAGGCCGCGGACACTATAATCTCTCTGTTCCTATAGAGCAGTGACATTAGCCGCCATATTGGCACCAGATTGGCACCAGTATGGGTTTTGGAGGGCATAACTACAAGGTGCACTACATAAAAATGGAGGGAAAAACAACGGAAGAGCGGATTTCTTAGGCTTAAAATAACGTTGTTTTCTCCAACAACAAAAATCGCGCGTTTTAGGCCTAAGAAATCACTCTTCACAGCATCGGCTTCAGTATGACGCCCTTCTGTTTCTCTCTGAAGTGCCCCTTGCAGCTAACCCATTAAGGCTCCAGCATAGAGTTATACATATACAGTAATACTACGTCGTGTCACTGCTCTATTTAATACCTTCACCCTACATGTATATATTCTGTATCCACGCGGCGCATGAGCGACGAGCCCTTGTGATCCAATACAATACAATCAGCTTCTGATAAATTAATTATTACTTTTTTACGTCTTAGTGTAAAAAGTGCTACGCAAACCCTACTGAGTGCAGTTTGCAAGGCCATTTCTAGTTTTAGATCCTTTTATTTTTGATTTCTAACTGGGGTTCTAAACTAACGTACAACTTTTCACTGTGATATCCATTCAAGTATACACACGTACACACTTGGGATTTATGATCGCGTTTTTATCACGTATATCCCCCCCCCGTATACATCGAATACTTTTGTACGTGATACAGGGTTTTGTTTGTCAGGAGAATGTATAGCGGGCAGGACATTGGTCAGTGTTATCTTCAGGTTCGGGGTTAGGTTTTGCCTGGGGAGTCTGTTTATGTGAAAGCGAGAGAGGGTGCGCAGTGAGTGTCCAGCGAGCGAGCGGGCGAAATATGACGCAACGCGATGGCGGTAAATGCGCGCGGCAAGCAGAAAATACGGTCGCGTTCCCTTTCAACGGTGGTCGAGGCCGTGTTCCGCCCCATCGCCGGCACCCTGACGGAAACGGCGACCACTTTTCAATACGCCATCAATCGTCTGGTGCGCGGCGCGCGCAAGATCAACGTCATCAGCACCCGTTCTCGTTCCATCCACGTGGGCCACGAGAATATACGACTTCGCGAAGCAGCGACACGGAACAGAAGCACAAAGGAAAGACGAAACGGAAAAGGCAAAACGGAGGTGTGGATAAAAGGGGAAAAAAATTGCAAAAAGAAACACAGAACTTAAAAAAAAAAAGCGAAGTCTTAGACGAGAAAGTTTGCTCTAAAGTATTGGTGGACGTCAGCATACGATGTCACGTAAGGTGGAAAGGACTTCATGAAATCGTGTACGTGTTAGGTAAAGATGTTGAGGGCGGCGCTTCTGGTCAGGATGGGCTAGAAAAAAAATAAAATATTCGAAATCAAAATATCATAGTGCAAAAATTGCCTTTTAGGATGACTGACTATCACACACAAAAATCGTCATAATTCTAACATAATTCTTGGTTTGCCACAAGGACCTTTAAGTTTAACGTTGTATGTTTATTGGGAAAAAATGACGACTTGACAGGTTTAAAATTTAATTTGATATTGTGAGAAACCATGTAAACAATGTTGTAATTAAAAGGAATTTAATTTTTGTTCAAAACTATGGGAGTAATTTCACATCAAAGGTAGGCCAAATTAGCATTTCAGCCTATTTCGGCTCTTAATTAAATCAGACTATTCTCAAAAAAAAAAGAGAAAATTCTAGACATTGTGGTTACCTTTTGTGGTTTCTGAGATAATCAAATGAGATAATGTTAAAATTAAATTTTAAACCTGTAAAATCATCGTTTTTTGCCTTTTTCATCATTCCGCCCCTTGACGTACAATGTTAAACTTAAAGGCTCTTATTGGCAGCTCAAGACGTGACGTCAGAGTGATGAAATTTGTTGTGTGTGGTAGTGACGCTAAAAGACAACTTTTCCGTACTATGATAATTTGAATTTCGAAATTTTATTTTTCACCCCACCCTAACCAGAAGTCCCTCCCTCTCCACCTTTATCTAACAGGATCAAATTGACAACTGCAGGTTCTAGTCCATGGCAGAACCCAAACACAGTCGAATTAAGAACTCCATGGTCCCAAACTAAGACAGAAGTCAAACACAGTCAAATTGAGAACTGCAGGTTCTAAAGTACAACAATAGTTAAAATAAGTCATAATTGAGAACTGTAGGTTCTAAACTACAACAACAACCAAACACAGTCAAATTGAGCAGTGCACGGTTCCAAACTAAGACTGAAGTAAAATTCAGTCAAATTAATAACTGCACGTTCTAAACTATAAGAGTAGACAAACACTGTAATTGAGAGCAGCAGGTTCTAAACTATCACATTGGCTGAACATAGTCAAAAGAGAACTGCACGTTCTAAACTATAACTGCAGCCAAACACAGTCAAATTGAGAATTACTAGTTCTAAACTATAACAGCAGCCAAACACAGTAAAAATTGAAAACTGTGGATTTTCAACTAGGGGTTTCCTGACTAAACCCGACTCACAGTTCATAACAAGCAACGTTTTTAATTTTCA